>BLSH010321248.1:2704640-2719843 GCA_018402905.1 Glandirana rugosa | reverse complement strand
TGTTGGCGCAACTGCGGCCAGAAAGGCAACCTTTTGCATATCCTTTGGCATTGCAAATCACTCACCAGTTTCTGGAAATCCATCTTCCAACTAATATCAGCAATCTCAGGAAAAGTAACCGAACCCTCACCAGAATTAGCCTTATTAGGTATCAAACTAGATGCATTTCCCTTGCAGTGCAGATTTATAATAGCCCATCTGTTGACAGCAGCCAGGATTGCTATTATGCAGCATTGGAAATCCGACATTGCACCGTCTATATCTGAAATAATTACAAAGGTCAATTCTAACTGTACATTTGAACACATCTTTGCATGTACCAATGGTAACCAAGTAGCGTTTAGACGCATCTGGGACAAATGGATTACTAGGACCAATTTACATAATACGATTGACTGAATACAGAAACGCAGAATTATATTGTCATTGAGATATATGCAGTGTACGTCTTTTCTCACTCCTTTCTCTCCTTTCTCTCCTCTTTCCCTTTTCTTATCTTCTTTTTGTTACATGAAGTTTACCCCTGATACAGGACACTTGTAGCCTGAGGTTACATAATCTCAGGTCGTTTGTTCATGATCTCTTACACAAGTAAGGTAGCTCCTTTAGAGCAAACTTGAACTTGAATACCACACATCTAAGATTAAGAGGTTGGATCTTAGGTGCCTTGGGGAATTCCCCCTGTCACAGTATGTTCCCAAGTGGGGTGACGAGGGGAAGATCCCGGGTACTGGGTCTGATGCATCATATCAGCCATAAGGCTGTTTCATGGAGATATACAAGACAGGTTTCTTATGTGGAATTGGAGCGTATGGCGACATATATTATGCAATGTCATGATGTTACGAATTGTTACACTATGTATCGGAGAGGATAACAGGAATGTAAAATGTTGTACTACTAAATACTTGTACTGTGTTTTCAAAACCAATAAAGAAGTAAAGTTAAAAAAAAAAAAGAACTAGGAGATGATTTTTTAACAATAATCTGTCCCTTACAGCAACAGCTGGAACCTCTCCCATTAGAACTAGGAGATGATTTTTGAACAATAATCTGTCCCTTACAGCAACAGCTGGAATTTGGCCCTATAGGAGTAATCAATGATTTTTGAACAATAATCTGTCCCTTACAGCAACAGCTGGAACCTCTCCCTTTAGAACTAGGAGATGATTTTTGAACAATAATCTGTCCCTTACAGCAACAGCTGGAACCTGGCCCTATAGGAGTAGGTGATGATTTTTGAACAATAATTTGTCCCTCTAAGCAGTAGCCTCTACCTAGTGCAGTCAGATTGTTCTGTAATGCAGGGTGAGATCTGAAATCTGTCACTCAAAGCAGCAGTATAGAAATCTCTAATTAGTCCAGAATCAGATCGTTGTGTAATGCAGGGTGAGATCTGCAATCTGTCCCACAGAGCAGCAGTAGTAGTAATCTCTAATTAGTCCAGAATCAGATCGTTCTGTAATGCAGGATGAGATGTTAAAATATCTACAATCTGTCCCTCACAGCGCCGGCAGCGTCCTCTCCCTACACTAGTCAGAGTCTCAGAGAGCATGTGACTGCAGCACTAAGTGACTTCAGCTTATAAAAAGGCTGGGTCACATGATGCACTGGCCATTCACAGCCATGTCATTAGTAGGCATGGCTGTGATGGCTTCTAAGGGCAAACCATGAAAAGCTTGTTGATTGGCTGCCCTGCAGCTATTCAACAAGCGTGATCAACTACCAGAACCCAGACCCTGAACCCGAACGTTTTTTGAAATGTCCGGGTTCGGGTCCCGGACACCCCAAAGTTTGGTACGGACCCGAACTTTACAGTTCGGGTTCGCTCAACTCTAGTTACTAAGCATGGTATGTGATGCAAGTTGTAAACATTAAATCATAAGTTCGTGCGGCGCAATGGAAAATTACACATAAAATATTGCCACCCTGTGGCTAAAGTGTGGAAGTGCATAAAACTCAGTGCATTAAAGTAAAGCGCATGTGACAATCAATCTTACAATCTTTGATAAGTTAAAATTGAAAATTCGCTGTTGATAATAAAAAGTCCTTTAAACAGTTCATGCGTCCAAAATGGACCGTCCAAGTGCAGAAGTACATAAAACTCAGTGCATTAATATAAAACGCATGTGACAATCAATCTTATAATCTTTGAGAAGTGAAAATTGAAAAATCGCTGTTGATAATAAAAAGTCCTTTAAACAGTTCATGCGTTGCAATAAATTGTATTAATTCTTCGTGCAAATGGTGCAAAAAAAAAAAAGGTGCTTAGCGTGGCATCTAAGGCAGGTGGATTCCAAGCTTAACATGCTTCATAGTGGGACCACACACCACCACCGGTTACATTATGCACTGACCTTCAGGTGCGACCCCTGATGGGTCAAGTCATACTTTCCCCTATGGGGTTAAACCCTCCTCAGGCATACACTGTATCAGACTCCACATATGAATCGAGGTGATATGTATGGAAAAGAAGAAACTACATAGTGCTGAATCCCTTTTTAAATATTTCTATTTATTAAAAAAAGATTAAAAACACTCACATTTTCCAGTGCACATTTTGAAAAAGCCCCTTGAAAAAGTCACATGTGCTAGTGACGAAACATACGTCTGGGAAGAGCTGGGGACGTCACGACCGCCCTGTGGACAGTGTGTGACCAAGCAGGGAGCTGGCAGCTGATTACCCAGGGGATTGCAGCTTATTGTTTTATGGTGAATTGCCCGAGTGCACCGGATTTAGTGCACTGGAAAATGTGAGTGTTTTTAATCTTTTTTTAATAAATAGAAATATTTTAAAAAGGGATACAGCACTATGTAGTTTCCTCTTTTCCATACATATCACCTCAATTCGTATGTGGAGTCTGATACGGTGTATGCCTAAGGAGAATTTAACCCCATAGGGGAAAGTGCAACTTGGCCCATCAGGGGTCGCACCTGAAGGTGAGCGCATAGTGTAACCGGTGGGGGTGTGTGGTCCTACTGTGTAGCATGTTAAGCTTGGAATCCATCTGCCTTAGATGTTGACAGTTCACACTAAGCACCTTTTTTTTGCATCATTTGCACAAAGAATTAATACAATGATTGCAACACATGAACTGTTTAAAGGACTTTCTATTATAAACATCGATTTTTAAATTTTCACTTATCAAAGATTAAGATTGATTGTCACATGCGTTTTATATTAATGCACTGAGTTTTATGCACTTCCGCACTTTAGCCACAGGGTGGCAATATTTTGTGTGTAATTATCTATTGCGCCACACCAACTTATGATTTATTATTTTCTTGAGTATTGGGGATACTTATTTAGGTGTCAGGCAGCATCTGATTGTGATTAGAGTATTTTAGCACAGTATTTTCAGATTTTGAGTTGGAAACATGGTCACCTTTCACTTTTTGAATGCAAGAAAAAGAGATTTATTGTCTCTTAAACAGAACAGGTGGAGAGAGGGTTAGGGTCAGGACACCCTTAGGCAGATGCAATAGCAATTGGCAGACTCCGAGACAAAAATAATAGGTAGACAGCTATACAGGTAGAGGGCCTTTAAGCTGGTTGCAGCAACTGTATTTGTAGAACTGCTGTCTCCTATAGCAACTGAACTTTCAACATTCAAGAGAGATCTGTACACATAACTCACAGTAACCCATTATAGATCTTCTCTCGCATCTCACAGTATCCTACTGTAGATCTTCACTCACTGAGCTCCTAGTCTCTCACTAGACTTCAAGATCCCAGAGGTCACTGGATCCCCTGAGCTCTTCCACAGCTAACCCGCTGCATAATCCTCAAGCTTCACCCCTGCTAACCCACTAGGCCCCTGTTTTGGCACTCTGCTGAAGCTTTTGCACTTGTTCATCATCCCAGGCTAGTGAATAAGGCTGCTCTGGTACTTCTTCAGACTTTCATGAACCGGCCTCTGATAACAGGAGTAGGTGTCCCTTAGTGGTGACTGGGTCCTCTTTATCTCTGACCTTGTTCCTCATTTGCTTCTGGTTCGTCTGATGTGGCAACTGCTACTTCTTCACCTCTGGCAACACTTGGTTCCCCATCCGACTGAACCTCTTTAATGATCAAGCTCCCTTCGGGCTGAGTCTCTGCAACTTGGTTGGACTTCTGGCCGAAAGCCCCAACCCTGTGCTGCTTCTCTCAAACCTGGATAGGCCTCAGGCAGCCTAGCAGCCATGTGCTCCCGGGACAGGCCTCAAGCTTCTTGCCTAGCAACCCGGAGCCTTGTAACACATGTCCACCCAGACAGCCATCCAGGTGGCACAGAACCCCGATCACCTGACCCCTCCTTCTTTTTTTACATAGTTTTAATATTAATAAGATGTTTCTCACACACAGCAAGGGCATACTTACAATTACACCCCTGAGCGCATTTTTCTACTCCTTGTGATTATGGAGATACTTCATATGTTAGATTTTTTTATGCCTAGCGGCATAGTGAGCCCAAAAGTCCAAGAAGCACCTTCAGGTTTTCAAGACTCATAAACGATGCTTCTGCTTCTTGTCTAACTATCACATTTTTGTAGGCCCTGATGTACAAGGACAGTAGAAACACCCACAACATGACCACATTTAGAAAAGCTGAAACCCCAAGTAAAATGACACTAGCTTAAATCAGGTGCTGGCTGTTATCAGGTAGGTACACTGAAACCAATCTCGGATACTGTGATCAGTACACTGTACATTCTAATTCTAGCTGCAATTGCCTCAAAGCTCTGCCCTTCCTCCTACAATGGCTGTGTGTATATGACAGAAAGGGGGGAACTGGCTGCTCATCACTGCTAATGTTATACTTGTGATTACTGTGATCTCAGCTTGAAATAAGAAGCACATTACTATCAGGATCACCAGCTGAAAATTAGAAAAAAAAGCATGAAAAAATAAAACTAAAGCAGCTACCACATCTAAGGACTGTTAAGCTGCAATACATTACATTTTTATTCTTGGTTTTGGACACACGCTAAATATCTGTCATAACACCAGTCAAACAAAATTACATGTAAACAACAAAAGTTATACTAATCCACAACTTATGAATCAGCATAAACCAATGTGGTAGCGCTCATAGCTCAATCAATTAGTCCCAGAACTAAACAGTCCAAAAAAGTCCAAAATAAGCAGTCCCAATGGTTAATCGTTCAAATAATCCACAGGTCAACAATCCACCTCGTGCAATGAAGATAACACAGTGATTCCCTTCACCAGTGGATGGACTCTTACCAGAAAAGGATGCCTGCCACTCTCGTGTACAGGCTACTGCACCTTTTGTGCTGAGCAGGAGAGAGGATATTCCGTTCAATCAAAAAGTGTTTTTGGGAAAAGTGTTGGAATTCTGCATGAGTCATAACTACTTCTGGTATCAGGGGAATTTCTACTCCCAACAGGTTGGCTTTGCTATGGGGGTGAAGTTTGCCCCCAGCATCGCCAACCTGTTCATGTCAGAATGGGAGGATAGGATTATCTACAGTAGAAATATACCCCAGCTCATGCTATACCGTCGTTATATAGATGACTTAATAATCATCTGGAGGGGATCGAAAGAAACAGCTGAAAAATTCCTGATGGAATTAAACCAAAATAACCGGAATATCAAGTTAGAATGTTCCATCAGTGACTGTACGGTTCATTTCCTGGATGTGGAGATCCAAAGAGTGGGTATCGGATTGACGACAAAGGTCTATTTTAAATCAACAGACCGGAATTCCTATTTGGCAACAAAAAGTGGACACCATCCAGCCTGGATAAGAAATGTACCAAAAGGTCAATTTTTGCGCGTGCGCAGAAATTGTACCAAATTGGATGATTATTTTGCCCAGGCAGATGTACTCAAAGAAAAGTTCAAGGAAAAAGGCTATGATACGGCCACCCTTTCCAAGATAATTAATGATGTTGGAGCAATACCCCGTGACGAGTGCCTGAGAGATAAAGATAAAACTACGTATGATCAGCAACAGGTAGCTGCTGACAAATGTATAAATATTAATTTCTTTGGGTCAATGAATCATATTAGGCGCGGGTAATAGAGATTTAATTTACTAGCAGAGTGTGGGAGTTTTGTCTCTATTCCTTATATTCAATAAACAAAATTACATGCAAAATCTGTGCTAGTCAAAATAATATAATATATATTATAATATAATAATATAAGCTTAGCGTGAACAAGAACTTAGCAAGTACAAGAACTTAATCATTTTGGCATGGGAGCCATTCAGAGAATGCTTTGCACTTTTTCAATGGATGCAAAACATTCTTTGATCTTCTGAGTTGGAGGGGGTGGGGTGATGTCAAAATCTCCATCTCATCCGAGAAAATACTTTGCATTCATTGAAAAAATGCAAAGTGTGGGCGCTTGCATGAAGTCGCCCACGCCGGTCATGTGTGACTAGGGCTCTGCATCCCAGAGGCTCACATCGCTGCAATATCACACACCAGGTCCCTACCATCTACACTCGCTGCATCGCTAGGGACACGGGAACATACCAGAGCTGCCGCCATGGTGTTGTATGGCTCCCAACAGAAGCCCAAGCCTAAAAAGATCCGGGAAGTACTTGCCAGGGTCTCCTCCAAGATGACGACAGCGTCTTCTCTACGTACAGGGCCTCGCAGTGCTCGTCCAGGATGAAGCCGCTCCCGCACAGAGATGAGGGTGAGTCTAACTGTGATCTCCTGGCCTCTCCTTTGCCCTCACAATTCTCCACATCTCAACCCGAGCTCCTCCGCCAGTTTGAGCGCATGCTCCAGAAGGCATTAAGACATCCGACCAAATCATGGAGCTCCTCACAAAAGAAATTAGGGATCTGGGTCAGTGTACCTCAGAACTGGGGCAGAGGGTAGATGACCTGGAAGCTACCATATATAACCAGGCTGATGATCTTGAAGACCTCAGGGAGAAAAATCTATACCTGTAATCCCAATTGGAGGACTTTGAGAACAGAACCCGCAGGTCTAACTTATGCATTAGGGGCATCCCTGAAACAGTAATTGATGTTCAATCTACTGTCGCTATCTTATTCTAAGAACTTGCCCCATCCATTTCCATTGAATGTCTGGAAATGGACCGGATCCATAAAGCACTCACCCCGTGCAAGCCGGAGGGTCCCCCACGCAACATAGTTCACTTCTACCAAACAAAGGAACAGCTCCTCCATGCTACAAGCCAGAGGGAAGCCCTTATGTTCCAAGGCTAGGATTACCAGCTCTTCACTCATCTTTCTCAATCGACCATCTCCAAGCCCCGCTCCCTCAAACCACAACTCCAGGTTCTGCAAAGCCACCACATCACCTATACCTGGGGGTTCCCCTTTTCCCTTTGATTCACCAACAATGCCGCAAGCACACCTGCAAATCTCAAGACGACCTCCAATCCCTCCTCCAGGACTTGAACCTCACCACCTCAGCATCCTCACCCAAAGATAAACATTGACGCTCTGCTCCCAACTCACCACAGAAGTCCTACGGTTCCACTTCTGCAACTAACAACCAAAGCTCTTCCAAACGTGGTAGATTCGCATCCCCTCCTCTAGCCTAAGGTACACAGGGTATAAAATAAGACCCCTTCCCTGCTCATCGTTGGAGGAGACAATGCTGCCCCCTGTCTCCACGCTTTCTCTTTAGCTATTGGAACCTTTAGCCCAACTAATTCATTCTAATCCAGATATAAAAGGTGTTGAGCTAGGAGGCCATTACCATAAGCTCTGCCTGTTTGCAGATGACATCCTCCTCTTCCTCTCCTCTCCGCTAATCTCCTCCCCTAATCTTCTTAAGACCTTAGACAGATTTGTGGCAATTTCAGGCCTAGTGGTGAACCCACAAAAGTCGAAAGCCCTCAGTATTTTTCTAACCCCATCGACCCTATCCCAACTCCAACAGGTCCTACCATTCTTCTGGTCACCCCATTATATCCCTTACATTGGCATCAACCTAATCGCAGACTCCGCAGCATTATACTCATCCAACTATCCTGCAATGCTGACACATTTAACTAACCTCATGTCCTCTTGGTCTGTGTTGCCTTTGGCATGGCTGGACCGAATCACCGCCATTAAAATGATCATATTGCCGAAAATACTTTATCTATTCCGGATCTTACAGATTCCTGTTCTTATGGATTCTACAATGACGTACACTCCAATACATTTGGGGCAAGACCTAGACCTCGCGTTACCAGAAACCAAGAGGGGCCTAGGAATCCCCAACTTTACTAAAATATTTCCAAGCTGCACATTTAGACCAGTTACCCAAATACCATGCAACACAGGAAACACCATTATGGGTTGAACTTGAGTCTTTAGATTGTGACCCATTATCAGTAGCCACCCTTAATGGCTTCGCCCATGTGACTGCAGATCCATACAGAACCCTATCACCCAACATAGCTTAACTATCTGGGCTAGGCTCAAAAACAAATTTGGCTTCCAATCCCCCCATAACCCCCTTTTGTCATACCTCCACAACCCGACTTTCTATCCGGCTTGGATTTCCCCCACATCATTCAATAGGTGGTTCTCACCTGACCTTATACGAGCATATAAGTTTACCACTTCCGGGGGGCATGGCTGGCACGCAAGCTCAATGGCTGCTTGAGGAGAGAGCTCCGTCCAAGAACCCTGATTTGAGCGTCATCCCCCGGCCCAGAGCACTGCATTTTACCCAGTCCGAGAGGGGATTGTGTCCTGAACCAAGCGGAACAAATGTCACTCAAGAGAAAGGAGGAGAGACAGCTGAACAAACTGATGGCCTACATGTACCAGCCGTGACGCCACAGCGGGCTCGATTTTCAGAGCTGGGATCGGCTCCATGAGTGTCTCAGAGATCAGCGGGAGAGTGGAACGATCATCACACAGCACAGAACGAAGGGAACAATTCTTTGTTCCCCCCACCAGGCACACCAGTCTCTGCAAGTCCTGCAAAAGCAAAAATATGCCTAAGACAATACAGCAACAAGTGAAGAGGTAAGCCATTTGCCATATTTTATTTCTACACCGTCTGAACAATCCACTGCATCAGACCCAATTGCGGCCTTCCCTACCATGGGGCAACCAGTGCTAGACAACACACTTAAGGACATGTTAATGTCCCTCAGAAGTTCCATCCAAGCGGACATGTTATCTATAATGCATAGAGTACACCAGGATATGGATGTACTGGATCACAAGGTCACGCACATGGAAACAAACATTAGACATGTCACGCACACAGTAAATAATATCATTGATGCGCAGGAGGAACAGAACCAGGACACCAAAAGGTTAAAAGGATAAAATAGCGGATATTGAGGACAGGTCCAGAAGGAACAACGTTAAGCTGCGTGGAGTTCCTGAAACAATCCAGCCGACTGACCTGTCCTCATATGCCAGAGGCCTGATTAAAACCCTCCTACCGGACACCAAAAATATTGAACTGGTGATCGACCGAATACACAGGCTCCCAAAACTGGCCTTCCTCCCAGATTCAGTCCCCAGAGATGTGATACTTCAAATTCATTTTTATCACATCAAAGAACAACTGATGCAAAAGGCAAAAACTCTTGGATCCCTCCCAGACCCATATAACCAGCTCCAGATCTATGCGGACCTCTCACAGCATACGCTCAGCCGCAGAAGGCAGCTCAACACTATCACTAAGACCCTTCGGAACAATCATATCCGATATCAATGGATTGCTCCCTCAAAAATCTCCATTATTCACAATGGTACCAAACATGTGATCTCCTCCATACAAGCTGGATTGCAATGGCTACAGGAATGCGAAATAATACCAGAACCACAGGACAACTCTGCGATGGATCTCAGCAACGCAGATTCAACGCACCAGCAAGCCCTGCACCAAAGACCGGCTAAGCACCGCTAACTCTCTTAACAAGTTGGGCATGTTGAGCCCCTAGATGGCTCAACTGGACTTTCGGCCATAAGAACCTATACTTACCCCTAACCCAAATTCCGCTGCACTTATTGTGCAAAACTGCGGGAATCGTTTTGTTTGATTTCGGTTCTTTTTCTCTTTTGTTTCGGATCAATTTTGATCCCGTTCACGCTCCCAGTTTTCGGAGCACTATTCTTCCTCAATGGATAGGTTGTTTACCGGCGTTCTCACTGGACTTAAAAATAACAGTGAACTGGATAATCCACATCGGACTAGTATCAGCAAACCACCGCAGCGACCAGTTAGATCTGCTATCGATCACACCAGCAAATAAGCTCTTTTCTTTTTTGTTTCCTTTAACATCAACTACCTTCCTGATATCAAATAATGGTAAAAATATTATCTTTAAATGCAAACGGCCTGAATCATCCTTCCAAGCGTGCTTCCTTATGAAAACTAGCAGCACAGACCAACTGCGAAATCCTCAGCGTACAAGAGACACATTTTTGCAAGGACAAACTGCCTAAATGCACCTCTCGGGAATACCCCATCATATTTGCAGGCAATGCGCCTCAGAAGAAGGGGGTATTGTTAGCTTTCAGAGACTCCCCGTCTTTCCAAGTCGAAACCTGCCTTAGCAATCAGAATGGTCGCTACTTGATGGTAACAGGCAAAATTAACCAGGAATGGTACACTAGAATAAACATCTACTTGCCCAATACTCATCAACCACGGTTTATCCACAAAGTGCACAAAAAGGTGGTTAAAATACAAAAGGGAGCGGTGATCTGGTGTGGAGATTTCAATACCACTCCGGATCCAGCATTAGACTCAACAAATACATCCACCAGCAGAAGACCAGCTCTTAACCCATTATTGTACAAGTTAGACCTGCACGACGAGATGCCAACATGCAGAAGAAATCACTCTGCTTCAATACCTACTCTCGAATAGACCTATTCTTAACTGACCAACGAACCCTCCAAAGAGAATTATCCTCACAGATCCTAACGGCTTCCTGGACTGACCACTCACCCATTAGTATGACTATCGAGAACCATTCAAGCCCACATCCTCCCTCTACGTGGAAAATGAACACGCACCTCCTGCAAAAAGAAGACTTAGCAGACAACCTAAATACTTTCTTCATAGAGAGTGCAGGCTCTGTCAAGAACTTTCACACCATTAGGGCTTCACATAAGGCCTTTGTTAGAGACATCTTCATCCAGAGAAGTATCAGGGACAAAAGGCAGAGGATCAAATCACTAAACTGCTTGATGACATTCAACATGCAGACAACAGGAACAAACAGAACCCATCAGATCCACTGAAATCAAAAATCTTCCTGTTAAGAATGGAGCTTAGGGCACTATTGCTAGATAGCTTTGATAAGTCTCATGCAACAACAAACCAGGCAAAACCATGGCTCATCTTATCAAAGGTCCTAGGCTTAAAACACGTATCCCCTATCTGATACATGGCACCACTAAACAAAAAATATATAATCCTCGGGAAGTAGCTAATACATTCAGTGATTATTATCAATCACTCTATAACCTCACTGAAGACAGTAATACGCCCCAACCTAGCCTTGAAAGCATTCAGGCATTCTTAGACTAAAGAACAGTTATCAGCCCTCAATACCCCCTTCTCAGAAGCAGAAGTAGAAGCTCCTATCCACAAACTACCAAGAAACAAAGCTCCAGGACCAGATGGGCTGGTTGGAGAATATTAAAAAACAATTCAAAACTATTCTTAAGCAATCTCTAACAACCCTCTTTAATGAAGCTGCCTCCTCGGCCTCTCTGCCCGCAGAAATGCTTAGAGCAACTATTATTACTTTGCCGAAGCCAGGGAAGGAACCGACCACTCCCCAATATTTTCGCCCCATTTTGGTCAATCACAACACTAAGCTTTATGTCAAAGTAATTGCATCCAGACTAATCAATCTTCTTCCCACTCTAATCCACACTGATCAATCAGGTTTTATCAAGGGGCGCCAAACCTCAGACTCCACACGTAGAATGGTCAATCTGATCCACCACGCGCGTATCTTGGGAACGCCTTCTCTGCTCCTATCCTTGGATGCAGAGAAGGCGTTCGACAGAGTGCACTGGGGCTACTTGAAACAAGCCCTCAAAAAATGTGGCTTTCAAGGTTATATTCTATCAGCAAAACTAGCCCTATACTCAAATCCCTTAGCCCAAGTTTTCTGTTCATCCATGTTATCTAAACCCTTTAGCATAACTAACGGGACTAGACAAGGGTGCCCTCTTTCCCCCCCTCATTTTCAACTTAGCAATAGAGCCCCTAGCTGAAAAATTTAGATCAACACCTGATGTTACTGGACTACAAATTGATAAAAGGGTTCATAAAATTAACTTATTCGCAGATGAAATCATACTCATCCTTACCAACCCGGCAATCTCCCTGGCTTCGCCAAATAGTCTACTAGAATGGTTCAGTTCCATATCATCTTATAAAGTTAATACAACAAAATCACACATACTACCTCTAGGGAATACCGAAAGACCTCCAAACCCAGCTACAGTCTAAATTTACCTTTACTTGGGAAGAATCTGCTATCTCCTACCTCGGCATCAATTTAACTGCAAACTTTGATTCATTAGTCAAGGCCAACTATTCCCCTATCTTATCTGAACTACCCAGAGAGCTGGCCTCGCTGTCCAAATTTCATTTATCATGGCTTGACAGAGTGGCAGCTTCTAAAATGTTCAAGCTACCAAAATTACTTTACCTATTTAGATCACTCCCTATCACAGTGCCAACCTCCTTCTTTACTGCCCTACAAGCTACAATAGCCAAGTATGTGTGGAAAACAGGTAAACGGAGATGCTTGAGAATCAATCTTTACAAGCATAGAAACTGCAGGGTTGCGGGCCTACCAAATATGGTAGATTACTATTACGTGTCCATTTTAGCTCAGATCAGACCATGGTTCATTGAAGACTTAATTAGCCCTTGGAGGAACATTGAGGCAACGCAAATTCCACACAACAACCCCCACTCATGGCTTTTAAGCAACCCTCAAATTGGGAAAAAGTATTCCCACTATTCACCTACAATTAAGGCAACAGCCCTTGCCTTCTCCCAGTGCAAAAACATGTCTTTAAAGGAGAAAAACCCAATGAATTGATAACACCTTTATCTGTAATCAAACAAAAGATACCAGATCTTGTACTTAGCACATGGCTTGCTCAAGGCATCCAAACTATAGATAACTTATATAACGAAGGATCGCTAAAAAACTTTACGACTCTGATCCAGGAATTCTCCATCCCCAAGTCTATTTCAAATACACACAAATAGCACACTACCTAATAAGGAATCTGCATCTCCAGGTAACAATGCATAAAGAGATAACTGCATTCCTCTCGAATAAACAATGTAAAGTGAAGGGAATCTCACTGTTTTACGGACTCTTAGGGGCCTAACTAAGCTTAAACCCATGCTAATTTGGGAAACAGATATTGGGAAATCCTTCCCAATCCCCCAATGGTCCCAGGCAATCCAAGTCACATATCAAACTTTCAAGGCCTCTAATCTTTGGGAGCGTAACATTAAACTCAACCTGCGATGGTATATTACTCCGTACCATATCGACAAATTTTCATCCTCCTTGTCCCCCTCCTGTTGGAGAGAGTGCAGTGCAGTTGGCACATTACTTCACATCATGTATCACTGCAGCAAACTACAAAAGTTTTGGGCAGATATTTTCCACCTCATTCATAAGGTCACTAAGCACCCAATTTCCTTATCCCCAGAACTAGCCATACTAAACTTGGGCATTGACCTAATTCCTTCACAGGCCAAACACATTATCATTCATATCCTCATAGCACCAAGGCTGACTATTACCAGACAATGGAAATCAACCACCATACCACAGATTCAGGAAGTAATAGAAACAGTGCACACCCATGGCATTTACGAAGGCGTGTACGCTGCTTCTGAGAATAGAACGGTTCACATATGAAAACAATGGAGAACCTGGATGGAATGGTTTAAAGCTACTTGATATTTTTGAATGCTCTTCGCAATGTAACTTACCATGTCAGCCCTTCCAACCTATACTCTGCTTATGTTTAGTATAGACGGGGAATTGCATAGGGTATCTGGCTTAACTTTAATATACATGAATGATTTTCTAAACACTGCTCTTGATACTAAAGTCACAGATGGATTCTAATGTATTTGCTTGATACTTATGCACAAGCTGTAATTAGTACGCATATGTAAACAACCCTTTTCTGCGTGTGCATGTAGCACTATGTTATCTCTTCAAAACCAATAACAATTATTTAAACCGTACAGTTTACCACTCCCGACACATTTAAGCCATTCACATCCCTCTGCAAATCTCATGGTCTCCTGAACACAGAACTTTTCTGTTATCTCCAAATTAAACATTTCTTTACCCCCTGCCTCTGTAGATACACATATTTGCCAGCTATGTCAATATTTGAGTGCACATAACAAAGATCCACACGCTCGTGGTCTATTTTCCGACTTCTATGCTCAACTACTAGACCCCATACTTCACTTCAATATTCAGTTAAATGGGAGAGAGATCTGGGGCTTCAACTAGACGCCAAAGATGGTCACCTATATGGGCAGCCAGTAAATCAGCACACATTGCTTCTCCTCTACCTTCTCCTCTTACCGATCAGACCTCATATGTATTAGCTCCCCTGATTTGGGATAACCCATTCTAAGAAAGGTGATCTGTTCTGATCTCAGCCACATGAAATCAGAGCGTTAAGATCAGGGCTAGAGTCCTGCGGGAATGCGTGGGGACGGCGTCCCTGCCCTTATTTCACAGGCGGAACACTGTCCCCGTTAGCAGCTGCATCCTGCAGAGCTGCGAGCTGTGGCAGGTGTGAGTGAAGGGCAGGGTGTCAATGGGGGTCAGTCCATTCCGAGTGCCACAAATTGGGGAGGGGGGGAGGTGTCATCCCAGCGTGCCCGTCCTCTCCTCCCCTCCCCTGGTCCTCCTCCTTCTCCTGCAGCGGCCGCTGTAACAAGGTCCGCCTCCTAGAGTACAGTGATAGGCGGAACAATGCCAGCGTCACCAGCGTGTATTGTAGGATGTGGGACCTTGCTACAGGGGCTGCTGCAGGAGAAGGAGGAGGACCAAGGGAGGGGAGGATAGGCATGCTGGGATGACACCTCCCCCCTCCCCAATGTGTGGCACTCAAAATGGATTGACCCCCGTTGGCACTGGTAAAGCTGCACTGCTGAGGGGAAAGAATCTTACCCAATAGGGTTTAGTCCCCTCGATTATGTATACTCCAGACTAGCCATTCTCCTCTTC
>BLSH010321248.1:2628770-2697302 GCA_018402905.1 Glandirana rugosa | reverse complement strand
CCCCCCCCCCCCCCCTTAAGTACTTACTTGAGCTTGATCTCAATTGTACAATCCTGCATTGTGCCCATCTGCACAGCTCTTCTTCCCTCGCTCTCTCTTCTCACAGAAGACTTAACAGGAGTAGGAGCTATTGGCTCCTGCTGCTGTAAGTCAAATCCCATGAGGAGGGAGCAGGGGGCAGTGCTAAGCTGCACTGTGCGTGTGTCTATATATGCACACAGCCTGGCTTGGGATTGAGCGATCTGTCCCCATAGAAAATGACTCACTATGGGGTCAGACTCAGAAGAGGAGAGGTCAAGGTCTCCGGTGGGGGACCCTGGAAGAGGAAGGTTCAGGACCACTCTGTGCAATACTTTAACTGGCAATTGCTGGTCGTGCAGCACTGTATCCAATTAACATAGAACAGGAAAAAAGAGCAGCGCTAAGTGCAGCAGTATAAAAACATTTTTATGAAACTGTCAAATTGCAACTCACAAGATAAAAGCGTTGTCAGCGCATGTATGGCAATAGGCCTTATGTAGAGGTTCATCCACTCCTTCAGGAGGACGGGCTGCAGGCAGGGAACACTGGTGGTCGCTGGTTCTGGCTGAGCTGGTGGCTTCCAGCACTTCCAGAGACTCAGAAGGGTCCCAGGAACCGCCGCTGACGTCACTACTGGGTGCAGGATGGAGTGGGAGGTGCTCAAGTTCGGAGAATTCAGGCAATAGGCAGCGGCCATGTTTGTGGTGACCGTTTATCCGTTAGGGATGGGCGGGTCGGGCAGTGCTGAAGTCTCCACACACCCTGGTGTCGTGTTCCCGAGATATGCAGGATGTTTGGAAAGGGACTGAGTTCCTTGTGTGAAGTATGAGCAGCACAGTGGTGTAGTGGTTAACACTTTTGCCTAGCAGCAAAAGGGTCACTGTTTCGAGTCCCAACCTTGACAACACCTGCCTGGAGTTTGCATGTTTTACCTGTGCCTGCGTGGGTTTCCTCCCACACTCCAAAGACATGCTGGTAGGTTAGCTAGATCTTGTCTAAATTGGCCATAGTATGTGTATGCATGAATGTAATGCTATGGGGAACTGAACAGCTAGGAGTGAGAGTAGGAGGGAGGATTAAAGCTTGGAAGAGTGATCCTAATGCAAGGGTCGCTCCAGGGCAAGTTATGGGGAGGGAAACAGGAATGAAAATAAAAATAAAAGAAAAAATGAGAATAAAATGAAAAATATAAAAAAGGAAAATGAAAGTGAAAAGAGAAAAATGAAAAACTAGGTAGTTTCCATGATTTTATGGTATGTGGTGCAGAAATTGGAGTAGGGGATTAATCTCCAATTCTTCGTTCAGTCCCCCTGGTGCCAAGACATTCAATCGGTGTATCCAGTAGGATTCTCAGGTGCACAGGTATCTGAACCGTTCGGCTATTGGAAGAGTGTTGGAGATGGCCTCAATTACCCAGACTCTGAGGGCCTGGGAGGAATGTTCATGAGGAAATGTCTCTGTCGTAGTGTACGGATGGTGAGGCCCACATACAGTAGACCGCAGAAACAAGACAAACAGGATACAACAAAGTTGGAAGAGCATGTATAGAAATCAGCGATGGGGTAGCTCTTGCCTTTGGCATGAAATTCTTTCTGTCTGTGGGTGACATGGGGACACATTAGGCATAGGGCTTTACTGCTAGGGGCGTATCATGAAACCAGTGGGCCCATGTGCAAGATCAAAAGCGGGCACCACCCATGGAGGAAAACAAACAGTGGGTGTGGTTTAAATTGCGCTGAATATTGGGTGTGGCTTAACGGGGTGTGGCTAATAGTGTCTGAGATTATTACATTGTGCAGAATGCATCAATGTTAATCAGGGAATGTACAGAGCAGAGTGTATGGCGGTGGGTAGTATGTGCAGGGAGAGGAGTGTATGGTGGTAGGTAGTATGTGGAGGAGAGAAGTGTAGAGTGTATAGAGGTAGGTAGTATGTGCAGGGAGGAGAGAGTGGAGTGTATGGCGGTGCGTAGTATGTGCAAGGAGAAGAAAGTAGAGTTCATGGAGGTGGGTAGTATGTGCAGGAGAGGGCTGTGGAATGTATGGTGGTGGGTAGTTTGTGCAGGGAGAAGAGAGTGGAGTGTATGGAGGTGGGTAGTATGTGCAGGAGAGGGCTGTGGAGTGTATGTTGGTAGGTAGTATGTGGAGGAGAGAAGTGTAGAGTGTATGGAGGTAGGTAGTATGTGCAGGGAAGAGAGAGTGGAGTGTATGGCGGTGGGTAGTATGTGCAGGGAGAAGAGAGTAGAGTTCATGAAGGTGGGTAGTATGTGCAGGAGAGGACTGTGGAGTGTATGGTGGTGGGTAGTATGTGCAGGAGATGGCTGTGGAGTGTATGGTAGTGGGTAGTATGTGCAGGGAGAAGAGAGTGGAGTGTATGGAGGTGGGTAATATGTGCAGGGAGAAGAGAGTGGAGTGTATGGAGGTAGGTAGTATGTGCAGGGAGAAGAGAGTGGAGTGTATGGCGGTAGGTAGTATGTGCAGGAGAGGGCTTTGGAGTGTATGGAGGTATGTAGTATGTGCAGGGAGAAGAGCGTGGAGTGTATGGCGGTGGGTAGTATGTGCATGAGAGGGGTGTGAAGTGTATAGCGGCAGAGGCGGCTCTCTAATTAGGCAAATTAGGCAGTCGCCTAAGGCCTCACATCCACAGGGGCCTCGCAACCGCCTAATTTGACACTGACACCAGCACTGAGATAGAGAGTACTTTCACCAGCACTTTAAAACTTTTAATATATGCAATTTATAAAGTTAATTTTTTTATCACTTGAATTATTTTTCTCATTATGGGCATGAGTAGGGTCTCATATCTAGGTTTTGCCTAAGGCCTCACAAACCCTAGAGCCGCCTCTGTATAGCGGTGGGTAGTATGTGCAGGAGAGGACTGTGGAGTGTATGGAGGTAGGTAGTATGTGCAGGGAGAAGAGAGTGGAATGTATGGAGGTGGGTAGTATGGGCAGGAGAGGGGTGCGGAGTGTATAGGGGTGGGTAGTATGTGCAGGAGAGAGCTCTGGAGTGTATGGAGTTAGGTAGTATGTGCAGGGAGAAGAGAGTGGAGTGTATGGTGGTGGGTAGTATGGGTAGGAGAGGAGTGTGGAGAGTATGGCGGTGGGTAGTATGTGCAGGAGAGGAGTGTACAGTGTATGGCGGTGGGTAGTATGTGCAGGAGAGGAGTGTACAATATATGGCAGTGGGTAGTATGTGCAGGAGAGGAGTGTACAATATATGGCAGTGGGTAGTATGTGCAGGAGAGGAGTGTAGAGTGTATGGTGGTGGGTAGTATGTGCAGGGGAGGAGTGTACAGTGTATGGCATTGGGTAGTATGTGCAGGAGAGGAGTGTACAGTGTATGGCATTGGGTAGTATGTGCAGGAGAGGAGTGTACAGTGTATGGCATTGGGTAGTATGTGCAGGAGAGGAGTGTACAGTGTATGGGAGTGAGTAGTATATGGCGGTACGTGCAGGAGAGGAGTGCAGAGCGTATGGTGGTATGTGCAGGATTGTGTCAGTAGGGCAGTGGATAGCGTCAGTAGTTATTTGTTTGTGCAGAAGAGGAGTATTTCTGGAGTATTCCACTGCTCATTATGGAACAAACCAAAATCAGTCTTTAAAATGCTCTGCAGGCAGTGAAGATTATACCAATGCTAGGGGTTATCATTATGGTGACTGACACCATTGTAAGAGATTAATGTGTTCACTGACACCAATGCTAGGGGTTATTATTGCATCCATTGACACCAATAATGGACAATCCAATTACTACCATTAACACCAGCAATGGAACTTTTACAGATGACAAGTCTGTATCTGCTTAGTTTATGCACAGCGGACATGGACACGTCCCGCTCTGCTCAATGGACTTGCAGGTTAAAATGGACTGTGATGTGTCTACACTCAATGGACACAGGTCCATTTACACTTGCCAGTCCATAGGAAGATCTGATCGGACACTTGATGTGAAAGGGGTCATACTCAGCCTAAGCCCGGGTTCACATTGGTGTGGGAATGAAATATTGTGAGTTCAGCTGAACTTCATTCACGCATGTCAGTCCCAATTTCAGGTGCGATTTCAGAGACATCTGTGGGTTGCTGCACAGATGTCAATGGAAATTGCACCTGAAATCACCAAAAGTAGTACAGAAATTACTTTTGGGAATCGGTGTGGCACCACAAATGCAGCATTGCACCAATTAGGACGGTGCCATTGCTGGCAAATCGCATGCCAAAACGCACCAATGTGAACCAGGGATCATAGCCAGATTTCCTATAATATAGCAGATACAAACGATATTCCAAAGTAATTTATACTGTCACTGCAGGGAGATTTTCAGTCATCTGTAACTAAATTAAAGAATATGTATAACTGATCACAGGCATGGGCATTTCATTCCAACAGACCCTCATCTCTTTTGCAAGCAAAAACACACACAATGTCCAATAAAGATTCCTACTGATCCTGGGAAGTAATGCAGCTGTGCTGGTCTGTGATCTCATCAGACTTGCAGATAAATAGAAAGTATACCCAAATACTGATCACTGTCTGACTGTGACACAGACAGGAAGTTTCACACATCTTTTACATCTGCCCAGTCTGTACACGTATACATCATGCACTTCACCTTAGTGGCAGCCTGGTTCCATGGCCTGCATCTGGAACATCTTAGCTGGTCTGGGAAGAGCTCTGAAGACTGCAGGCATAACAGAGATCCATGCTGCTGAGTGATGAACTTTCTCTGCCAGCTCCACCCAACTGTATTTCTCCTCACACTGAGAGCCCCCATCCAGCCAGGCTGACTGTGACTGCAGCCAAAGCTGGGAGAGAGTGATCTTCTCCTGTGTGGGGACAGGATGGCTGCTGCATAGTTGCCAACATTCTGAAAAAAATAAATAGGGACACCTTTTTGCAGGTGGACCTTATTATAATTAGGGGTGGGGCGTTCATTTGTGGGTGTGGCTTGGGAAAGAGAAGAAATGTGGTGTGTGCGCGCCTCGGCAAAATGGGCGTGGGTTAAATGGAATAGTGGGCGTGGCTTAAAAAAGGGGATGTGGTTAGAGTCTGAGATGAAAGAGGGATGGAGGGGGAGAGAAAGAAAGGGAGAAAGAGGGACGGAGGATCAAGAAATGATCAGAGACTCCAGACATGATATAGGAGAGGGTCAGAGACTGCAGACAAAGCACAGGAGATGGTCAGAGACTTGGCTCCAACCACCAACATCTCCTCTTCAGTCAAATGTGGCGGGCTATGGAAGGGGTGCTGATTGGCTAAAGAAGCAGCAGGATGTGGAGTAACTCAACAGCAGCTCCGCCCTCCCACCTAGATGAGCAATACGATTGGTTGCTACGCTGCTCATCTACGGACCTTTTTGTAAACCCACCCAGCAGCACAGGGAGCAACTGCTTGAATGCAGTTTAGCATTGGGGACAGTTGACAACTATATAGTGCAGCTCCCCCCCAGACTGAGGTTGCAGAAACAGTGCAGCGACCATAAAGGAAATGCATGGACTAACTTCCAGCTGCAATGAGATGGTGATCCCAGCCCCCCCGGCATGCAATGCTTTTTGCATTTGCAGCACAGCATGCACCCCCCCACACACACCTACACCTCACCTCCTTCTCTGGGCTGATTCATTCCCCCTGGCTCCTCGGTGGGGGAGGGGTGACTCTTCCCGGGATGAGTTCACCTGCCCTTATCCTCCTCTGCTGCGTCTGCCCAGGTACGATGCGGATGGGATGGCCTGACTGAGCCTTCCACTGTGGCCGCTCCTACATGATGGGCCAGGGCTGCCAGCTGAGGAGAGCCAAACTCGGTGGAGCGCAGTGCGAATACACAAATCCTCAGGGCCCTACTCCGGGGCATGCTGGGAAGTGTAGTCAGAGGATGGGGAGGGGGCGGGGCCATAACCCAGCCATCCTGACTCAATAAATTGTGAGGGGGCAAGGCATAATATAGAGGTGTCCTGCAAAATAGAACAGCAGCAATCATCTCCTCTAGTGATGCCCCTGGGCGGCGCCGGCTGACAGTGGGGCAGTGAAACCTTGTTTAAAGGGGAATAGACACTCCAGCGCGGTTGGCCCCTGCCCGGGACAAAGCTGATTTTTCGGGAAACCTCCCGGGAAGGCCTAAGCCCGGGACATGGGGCTGAAATCCGTGAATGTCCCGGGAAAATCTGGACTGTTCGCAAGTATGCTGCTGGTGCAGAGAGGAGCCACACAGTGTGCACAGGCACAACCTTAGCCTAGATTCCAGGGCACAGGGGGGGTGTGACAGCCAGGCACTTTGGTGGAGTTTTTCCTGTATGTAAGATTTGGGCATGGTGCAGCTTGCTACCCTGTGCCCCACCTCCCTTCCTCCTCACAACATTACACGCATGGTAGTCACCTCCTCTCAGCCCTGCTGCCACCAACCGCCTGCTATAATCCATCCTGGCTCTGACACAGCCCCGCCCTCCGCTCTACACTCTCAGTGAGTGAGGGAGACAGTTCACATATCACTCCACCAGTGGCTGTGGGTGGCGGCTGACAGAACTATAAAAACTGTCTACCTGTACACTGCTGCCCGAAAATGAAATAAAAGTTCCATGGCTGCAGTGCTAGCTACAGCCTCTTGTGCCTTTCTCATATGCCCAGGGAAATGCAATGGAGTATATTTTATTTACTCCATGTGTGCAGTGTGTGTAAGGACACAGTGGGCCCCCTTTACTCAGGGGCCCGTGTGCAATGCACACTCTGAAAACATGGATGAGACGCCACTGTTTACGGCATTGGTACATGCCATGGATGTTAAAGAACTTGAGAGGGGCACTGATGGTAGTGGAAACTGATTTGATTTTGCTAGGGGCTATCTGGGTTTTGAGGTTTCTGGCCCGTCTATAGGAGATAAGTGGTCAAGCTGTGATGGTGGATTATAGGTGTGGGTCCTCTTGCAGGACAGGAAGGCCCAGTGTTTTTGGAATATGCATTCCATTTTCTGAAACTGAGTTTGGAAGTTGGTTGTGAATCTAAGAGGTTGTGTTGACTGGGAGGTGGTTCGCTCTCTATTGGCTGTCGCTGGGTTCTGTTTATAGAAAGAAAAAGCCTCATCAATGAGGGTAGGTGGATAGCCTTTTTCCAGAATTTTTTTCTTTAGTACCTGGGCATGTTTATTGTAGTCCTCTTCTCAGGTACAATTGTGTTTTAGTCGGTAATATTGGCTTTTAGAAATGTTTGTTTCCCACCGTGGGTGATGGCAACTCCTGTAATGCCGATAGGAGTTGCCAGCGGTGGGTTTGTTGTAATTCTGTGCTTGAATAAGACTGTTGTCATGTCTCAGTAGCAGGTCGAGGAAAGCTAGAGAATGTTCATCACACACAGACGTGAAAGAGAGACCAATGTCATTTGAATTGCAGTGTGCCACAAACTGGTCTACCAGGGATTTGGGGCCATGCCAAATGATTACCACCTCATCAATATATTGCCTGTAGTAAACCAGATGTGAGGAGAAGGGGTTGTTCTGCAAGATGTAACAGCTCTCCCACAGACCCATGGTGAAGTTGGCATAGCTGGGGGCAAAATTTGCACTCATAGCTGTGCCATGGGTCTGTAGGTAGAACTCACCATTGAATTCAAAGTGGTTGTGGGTCAGGCAGAAATGGGTGGCTTCCAAGATGAATTGCACCTGGCATGTGTTGAGCAGAGTCCTCATTAAGAAAGCGTTGTACTGCTCTTAAGCCTATTTCATGTGGGATGGATGTGTAAAGCGAGGCTACATCCAATTAGAGCCACAGATAGGATGGGTCCCAGGTGTAGTCTTTGAGGGTCTATAGTAGTTGTATACTGTCCTTGATGCAGGAAGGGAGGTTTTGGGTTAAAGGCTGTAAGAAGTGATCAATGTAGATGGAGAGGTAGCTGGTGATACTCTCCATAGTGGCCACAATGGGTCTACCGGGTGGGTTTTCGGGATCTTTGTGGATTTTTGGTAAATGGTAAAAGTAAGGTCTGTGATAGAACTGATGTTTGAGAAAGGATATTTCTAGTTTGTCAATGTCCCCTCTGTGAAAGCTCTATGGATTATGGCATGTGCTTCTATGATGAAGTTGGGGAGGGGGTCTTTGGGTAACTTGGCGTAGGTTTTGGTGTCTGAAAGTAGCCGGATGGATTCCTTGAGATAGTCAGACCTGTTCTGGACCTGTAGTGAAAAAGATATTTGGAGGAATCTATGAGTGCAACGCCAGATGGGTCCAATCCAATAAGAAGATATGAAAAAAGTAAAAAAGATGCTGGTACAGCACTCTGCCCCCATTTAGGATTGATGCGGACACATCTGTTATATTATAATAAAAATTATTTTATTCCAATATACAATTTTATACAAATTACAAAGGAGAAGTTGCAATACAAATAAAATACCACAATAGACTATAATAGGATCTACAGTACATAGTACAACTGGAGACCATAAAGAGATCTATATAGTAAAGTATACCCAACAACCACGTGACCAGGTAGAGAACCTAATCCTGATCCAAAATTGATGGGACTGGTCCAAGGCTGGATCACGTGTGCAAACCTGACATGTTTCGGACTATAGGTAAGTCCTTCTTCAGAGGTATATATGCAGGGGCGTAACGATAGGGGTTGCAGGGGTTGCAATTGCAACCGGGCCCCATGGTCTAGGGGGCCCATGTGCCTCCCTTGTACACCTGAATAGGAGGGATGGCGGGGGTGGCATTTAGAGGACTCAATCTCCTCCATTTTCCTCTGTCCAGTTTACTTGTCTTCTGCTGTTCCCAGGGCCCCTGTGTGCTTCCCTGGTCCCACTGGGGCCTGCTGCAGAACTTGTGAAAGGGCCCCACTGCAGTACCATAATAAAGGGACCCACGATAGGCGTAAAGGGCCCCAGGATCAGTGGGAAGAGGGAAGGGCCCTGGCCAGGGGTCAGGGGGGCCCTTCATAATTTCTTGCACCGGGGCCCTGAAGGTTCTAGTTACGCCTCTGTATATATGCATGGGTTAAAATATAGTTTTCTACAAAGTAAGAAAATAAATTGATTATTCATTATCATAATACTTCACATTGACAGTTAATATTTGTTAGTTCATATTACTGGGCATATGGTATGGCAAACAAGACAGTATACTCACATAGTATTCCAAAAACACTAGTTTAGAGCCAAAGCAATCATCATCCATGGACCCACACAACAGCCAGTAAAAGATCCAAGTTGGAGAAATTTCAAGAGACTATTGTACAAGAAGGTTCAAAAGGGTCCTGGGTGTGACGGAGGAGGGGGAGCCAGGTGAAGGCAAGGGCAGCCCGCAAACCAATACCACAGACGAGGATCCCTCACGCTGTGGAGCAAACACAGCATATTAGAAGGATGTGATGTTTGAAAAATCACTCTATGTAAATTAAGTAAAAAAAATTCTAGTAAAGACGTTAATGTGGCAGCTTCCAATGTATATGTGGAGTGTGTCAATTGCTGAATGGAATGCCTGAAAGATTCAGGGTAACTATAGTGATGGGGGGCCCAGTATGGATGTTAAAAACGGGCAGTTCCTCACATATAAGTGATAAGCTCACCATGATTTCAAAAGTAAACAGTGCATAGTTAAAGCCCTTTTGTCCAAGGGGAATATCATTATAACCTCCAATGATATATAATATAATATAATAAATAATAAAAAAAAACCCACACAAGAGTTCGGAGGTATAAAAGACCTCTCTATATATAGTAGGAATACTACCGTAGCCTCCCATGGCATGAAAGGGCCATACAGCAATACTAAAGACACAAACCACTATTTAAAGAAACTAGTATACAAAGATACCTCATCCAAAGCAGTAGGATATCTAATGATTCCTGTGTGAGCAATGGGCTCACCAAGGTGGCGATTCAGTGTCTGTACTTGTTTGTGTAGAGTATAAGTACTCACTCACCTGAGTGTGAGTGGGTACAGCTGTGATTATAGGAGGAACGTCCAGTCTGAGTGCCGCTGGTGCGAACACTCGGGCGGACGTCACGATCCCCCGATGACTCGGTGCGGGGCGCAACCCCACCCACAAAGGGGCGGGGCCACATTGCGCCACCGCCGACGTGCAAAGGGACCAATTCCTGTGCTGCACACTTTAGTGCAAACAGGAAATAGACCGAATGTGTAGTCCGGCCATTTGGACTCAAAAAGGGGCCCAGCCAGGGCTCCGTCAGAGGGCCAGACACCGAAAAGGGCCCACGCGCGCCGGGCTGTGGGACAGGGCAACCCCTGCTCCACCAGCCACCAATCCTCCAATGGTTCCTGGCCCATGGAAAAAGGCCTAAATAGTGCCAAAATCATTTTATGAAATGGTAGTGGTATAGGTCAATCGAGGACAACGGCTATAGAGGCCTCTAGTGTTGAAATCTGGAATCACAGAAGATGATAACAATTAACAACATAAATAGGTCATCCAAACAAAAAATAAATAAATAAAAAATGTGTAGGAATAAATGGATATGAACAACAACTACAAATACAATATATAAGATGACCAAAAAAAAAAACAAGAAAGCCAGTATTATTCCTATAGGTTTTTTTCACAAACACCTGTTGTAAAGCCTGGCAAGAATGAAACAAAATTTTGTTAAGGCCAGTAATATTTTATTATAGTCGCCCCCTCTGGGATTCACTGGGGGGGTGCTCAAGAGCCAAAAATTTGACTCTAAAAGGCCTTTTCGTATGTTTCTATAGTAGATTTGTGAATGGGACAATACCACTCCGGATTTTCCAAGATATTAATACACACCCGAACGTATTGTTCGTTGTCCTGTATGACTACATTACCTCCCTTGTCTGAGGGCTTAATTGTAATTTGCTCATTTTCCTGTAGGGACTTGAGGGCTTTAACATTCTCTAGGGGACAAGTTTTTGTGATGATTATCTTCTATTTTAAGTTCTTGAATTTCCATTGATACTAGTTTAAAAAAAGTATCTGCATTAGGATTAGTGCTAGGGGCTGGATAGATGGTGGATCTCTTTTTAAGAGGGTTCTTGGCATGACATTCAGACCTAGAGGGAGGAGGGGGATCCTCTTCCATTAGAAATATGGTATTGCTATTATTAATATCCATATTGCCGAGATGTTCATTCTCGGTAAGTAATTCCTGGAGGGTCTCGATAGCCTCTAGTTCTTGTTTATTATACTCAGAATGAGTGTAGTCACGTTATTTGGAAAACCGACTTTTGACCAGAAGATTACGGACAAAAAGGTGAGTATCCTTGATAGCCTCAAATTTATCCAAACGGGTCATCGGACATAAGGTGAGTCCTTTGGTGAGGACTGCTATCTCCTCAGGACTAGGTGTATATTTGGACAAATTGATGATATTCAGTGGGTTTTGTGAGGGTGTGTCTTTTGTGACTTTGGATTTTTTGTGTTGTGTATGAGTGCGTGTGCCTGCATTTGGTCTACACTTTGACGCATGGTATTAGGATGTAGGGTAGAAGAAAAAGTTCCTTGATTGTGCTTGCCATGTGTGGAAGTATTGGGATTAGTGTTGTGTGTTATGTACGATTGTCCATGTGCTGATGAGGATGGAGACTCATCCATATATGTTCTGGGCCACTAAGCCACCTCCTTTGTCTGCAGACCTGATGATTATATCTGAGTTCTTGGAGAGCCTATTTAGAGCAATGTGTTCAGCCTGGGTGAGGTTGGAGGATGAAGAGGATGTATGAAAGGTGTGTTGACATAGACGGAGGATGTCAGCATAGACAACCTGGTAAAATGTTTAGATGTAGGGACCTTTGGGAGAGGTGGGGTTGAACACCGATTTGGGGTGAAAGGAAGTGTGTTGTATGGGTGGGGATGTGGGTGCATGTTGGGTTAATAAGTCCATGTATAGATCTTCATCCTCCGTATATAGCTGTTCAAGGTGGGCTAGAGCCGTGAGATCAGCGGGGTAAATTCAGGGATAGCCTCTAGAGGTACATCTGACTCTGGGGTGTCTACAAAGTTGGTTTCTTGTTTGAGGGTTTTAATGTGGAAATGTATTTTAACTGTGAGGTTTCTGATGAATCGGTTAAGATCAATGAATAGTTGAAAGGGGTCTGGTGTGGCTGAATGGGCAAACGTGAGACCACTGCTCAATAAGGTGTTTTCAGAGGAGGAATTTACCTATAGTGTGTGTGTGTGTATATATATATATATATATATATATATATATATATATATATATATATATATATATATACACTGCATATTGAGTGTACACTATGTGTCAGCGCATTATAGTGCATTCCGGGGTGTACGTACAGTATATAGTACACTTGATGTGGTGTATTAAAATATATACAGTCTAGTTTATATATATATATATATATATATATATATATATATATATATATATATATATATTTATATACACACAGTGTCTTGAGTGTACACTATATATTAGTGCATTCAGGGTTATAGGGTATATAGTACACTACTTGATATGGTGTCTTAAAATATATACAGTCCAGTATATATATATATATATATATACACACAGCGTATTGAGTGTACACTATATATCAGTGCATTCAGGGGTGTACGTACGATATATAGTACACTTGACGTCGTGTATTAAAATATCTACAGTCTAGTATATATATACACACACAGTGTATTGAGTGTACACTAACTATCAGTGCATTCGGGGGTGTACGTACGGTATATAGTACACTTAATGTGGTGTATTAAAATATATACAGTCTAGTATATACAGTATTTTACAAAAGTGAGTACACCCCTTGCATTTTTCTAAATATTTTATTATATCTTTTCATGTGACACACTGAAGAAATTACACTTTGCTACAATGTAAAGTAGTGAGTGTACAGCTTGTATAACAGTGTAAATTTGCTGTCCCCTCAAAATAACTCAACACACAGCCATTAATGTCTAAACCACTGGCAACAAAAGTGAGTAAACCACTAAGTGTCCAATGGGCACAAAGTGTCAATATTTTGTGTGGCCACCATTATTTTCCAGCACTGCCTTAACCCTCTTGGGCATGGAGTTCATCATAGCTTCACAGGTTGCCACTGGAGTCCTCTTCAACTCCTCCATAACAACATCACATAGCTGGTGGATCTTAGAGACCTTTCTCTCCTCCACCTTTCGTTTGAGGATGCCCCACAGATGCTCAATATGGTTTAGGTCTGGAGACATACTTGGCCAGTCCATTACCTTTACCCTTAGCTTCTTTAGAAAGGCAGTGGTCATCTTGAAGGTGTGTTTGGGGTTGTTATCATGTTGGAATACTGCACTGCGGCCCAGTCTCTGAAGGGAGGAGATCATGCTATGCTTCAATATGTCACAGTACATGTTGGCATTTATGGTTCCCTCAATAAACTGTAGCTCCCCAGTGACAGCTGCACTCATGTAGCCCCAGACTATGACACTCCCACCAATATGCTTGACTCTAGGCAAGGCACACTTGTCTTTGTACTCCTCACCTTGTTGCTGCTACACACGCTTGACACCATCTCTCTACAGCAGTGCTGGCAGCACTCATACGTCTATTTCCCAAAGAAAACCTCTCGATATGATGCTGAGCACGTGCACACAACTTCTTTGGTTGACCAGGCCTGTTCTGAATTGAACTTGTCCTGTTAAACCGCTGTATGGTCTTGGCCACCGTGCTGCAGCTCAGTTTCAGGGTCTTGGCAATCTTTTTATAGCCTAGGCCATCTTTATGTAGAGCAACAATTCTTTTTTTCAGATCCTCAGAGAGTTCTTTGCCATGACCCAATTTGGACATTTTCACTTAGGGGTGTACTCGCTTTTGTTGCCAGTGGTTTAGACATTAATGGCTGTGTGCTGAGTTATTTTGAGGGGACAACAAATTTACACTGTTATACAAGCTGTACATTTACTACTTTATATTGTAGCAAAGTGTCATTTCTTCAGTGTTGTCACATGAAAAAATAGAATAAAATATTTACAAAAATGTGGGTGGTGTACTCACATTTGTGAGATACTGTATATACACTAAGTGTATTGAGTGTACACTATATATCAGTGCATTTGGGGGGTGTATGTACGGTATATAGTACACTTGACGTGGTGTATTAAAATATATACAGTCTAGTGTATATATATATATATATATATGCACACAGTGTATTGAGTGTACACTATATATCAGTGCATTCGGGGGTGTACGGTACATAATACAGTGTAGTGCTGGGTTAAAATAAATCCCCATCATGTCAGGAAGGCCACAAAGGAGAGGCAGACGCTCCCAGGCCACTAAAAGAGGGCAAGCAGCCTCTGTGTCTTCAGTGAAAAATGGTGGTGGCCGACATGGTGCATCCTCTGCAGGCGGGTCACGCTTGTCCTTTTTTTCTGCTGTTGATTGTGCTATTCAGCCACAACATGCAGAAGAGTTGGTGGAGTGGATAACTAAGCCGTCTTCATCCTCATCTGTCACCCAGGTTCATACAATTTTGCCTTCCAACGCAGCTGGCAAAGCGGCCTATTCCACCGAATCCTTGTCCACAGTTACTCCTTCTGTAGCCCCACCGTCATGCATGGAGGAGTCCCAAGAATTATTCGACCATAGTGTCAGTTACATGCTGATGGAGGATGCACAGCAATTTGAAGGCTCTAATGTTGGTTCCCAGGTTGAGGAAGGGAGTAGTGTGAGCCTAGAGACAGGGGGTGCCGCAGAAGCACAAGAAACTAGCAGTCATGTTCCCCCAGCTGCAGCATGCTGCCAAGTTTGCTCCAGTGACGAGGAGGGAGGGGATGATGAGGACACAGACTGTACTTGGGTGCTTGAGAGAAGAGAGGAGGAAAGTGAGGAGGAGGCCCAACTCCAATGAGGCAGGATGTCCTCCAGGGGCCAACTTAAGGCAGCCTCCCAATTGCAAAAGACCACAGAGCTCCACAGGTGCAGGGCGCTGCTGGCTCCCCGCAGACTTTCAAAAGTTATTTGGTGTGGGCATTTTTCAACACTTGTTCAGTAGATCCCACCGTTGCCATTTGCGATCTATGTCTGAAGCTGGTCAAGCGTGGCCAGAACTCCAGCCGCTTGGGCACTACTGTCTTGACAAGACATATGATGACCAGCCATGCAGTCCATTGGCAACAGCCCCTGAAAAACCCACACCAGAAAACAAGGCGGACTTCGCCTTGTTCCTCATCTGGGATCGCAACCCCTTCTATACCTCCAGTCCTCTCCAAAACCTGCACTGAGAGGAATTGAGGTCTGGCAATATGTGCCACAAGTACTTGCAGCCAATCTGCTAGCAGTACACCACCAGGTGAATTCAGCAGGCAAATATCCCTACCCCAGTTGCTGAACCGTAAAAAAAAATACTGTCCCAGCCATCCACATGTTCAGCATCTTAATGCTAGCTTGGCCAAATTGCTAGCACTCCAACTGCTGCCTTTTCAGCTGGTAGACTATGCCCCCTTTCGTGCATTTGTGGAATGTGCTGCCCCACAGTGGCAGGTTCCCAAAAGAAATTTATGCTCACGTAAGGCCATTCCAGCTCTCCAACGTCACGTGGAAGGCAATGTTTTGGCCTTGTTGGACGGGGCACGGTCAGCAGCAGGGTTCATATTACCGCTGACTCAAGGTCCAGCTGGCACGGCCAGGGACATTAACTTTCCTTCACCGCACACTGGGTAACTCTACTGGCAGCTGGGAAGGATGCAGGACAGGGTTCAGTGTTTGGAGCTAGTTCCGCCCCACGGCTCCAAAAAGCTGGTGGTGATTTTGCCACATCCGCCTCCTCCTCTTCTTCTACCTCTGTGGCCTCAACTGCAGAATTGTCCTCTGAACCTGCAGTTCTCCCTAAGAGCTTAAGGGGCTACGCAAGCAGTCAGGCTAAAAGATGCCATGCGGTGCTTGAGTTAGTCTGTCTTGGGGACAGGAGCCACACTGGGGCAGAGATTCTGTCACCTCTGCGGGGGCAGGCTCAGAGGTAGTTGACGCCATGGCAGCTTGACCCACGAATGTTTGTATGTGACAATGGCACCAACCTTCTCTCTGCCTTTCAACAGGGACACTTAACACATGTTCCATGCTTGGCATATGTCTTGAATTTGTTGGTGCAGCTTTTCTTGGCCAGGTACCCAGGCTTACCATATATCCTGAGGCAGGCCAGAAAAGTCTGTGGTCATTTCCGGCGTTCATACAATGCCAGTGCCCAGCTGGCTGACATTCAGCAGGAATTCAACCTGCCCATCAACCGCCTCATTTGTGACATGCCCACCAGGTGGAACTCAACATTGGCAATGCTGCAGTGGCTGCACGCACAGCAGAAGGTCATCAATGAGAACCTCTTTGAGTATGGCACCAGGACAGGCTCAGGGTAGCTTGTCTTCTTTTCCCCACGTCAGTGGCTACTGATCAAGGATGCATGCACCATCCCGTCACCATTTGAGGAGGCCACAAGCATGGTGAGCAGCGACAATGCATGCATCAGTGACACTGTCCCTCTAATATTCTTTCTGGAGCACATGCTTCGTGGAATCATGAACAGAGCAATTGAGGCAGAACAGCGGGAGGAAGAGGAGGACTTCCTTTCCTCTCAAGGCCCCCTTTATGCAGAGAGCATTTATGCAGAGCCGCCAAACACAGGAGGAGGAGGATTATTGTTTCAGCATGGATGTGGAGGATAACACGCTGCAGTCTTCAAGGGATCATGGTTTTCAGCCCCCAGAAACCCAAGGAGTTGTACGTGGCTAGGAGGAGGTAGTTCCTGATAATGTCATCCTCAGTGACCCAGAGGACACTCATGCCTCCTCAAACTTACACTGCATAGGCTCTCTGATTCTGAAAATCCTGCGAAAAGACCCTAGGATTCGTGGTATCAAGGAGAGGGATCATTACTGGCTGGCAACCCTTCTTGATCCATGTTACAAGGGTAAAGTTGCAGAGCTCATCCTGCCTGCGCAGAGGGAGCAGAGGATGAAACATCTTCAGGATACCTTGAAGAAATGTTTGTGCAATGCCATTCCAGACCCTGGGAGGCTACCATGTCCTGCTGCTGGACAATGTGTTTCTGAAGCTTCAGTCATTCAGAGGCAGAGCGGTGGAGAAAGTGGCCAGCTGAGCGATGCCTTTAAAAAATGTTTCAGTCCTCATGGCCCAGGCCCAATAAGTTCAAGCAACAATCGTCAGCATCTGCATTATATGGTGCATGAATATCTAGAGGCAAGAGCAGACTTGGAGACCTTTCCAGCTGAGCATCCACTGAGTTACTGGGTCTGGAGGATGGACCACTGGCCGGAACTTGCTGAATATGCAAATTAGTTACTGGCCTGTCCCGCATCCAACGTGCTTTCTGAACAGACATTCAGTGCTGCTGGAGGGCTCGTTACCGATCAAAGAGTGCGCCTGTCTACAGACTCGGTTGATAGGCTCACTTTTATAAAAATGAATCAGTCCTGGATCAGCAGCTATCAAGCCCCTGATGCTGATGCAACTGATTACATTTGCTAGGGATCTGGGATCCCTTTAAGGCTGCCACTGCTCCTATTCCTCCTGTCCGTATTCCAGAATGATATGTTATATTTAGGGCACCACCAACACCCAAGGCCCAGTTTTTAAACTCATTTACAACAGCAGGGCCCGTTCCTGCACCCAACAAGAGTAACTGCAAGGGGTTACAGTGTTCTGGCATGGCCAACACCCAAGGCCCAATTTTTAAGCACCTGTTTGACTGGGGCATGTCATCACAATTTTTAAACAAATTTACAACAGCATGGCCCATTCTGCACCCAACAAGAGTAACTGCAAGGGTTTACAGTGTTCTGGCACTGCCAACACCCAAGGCCCAATTTTCCAGCACCTGTTTGATTGAGGCATGTCATCACAATTTTTAAAATAATTTACAACAGCTGGGCCCACACAAAAATAAAAAAATTGCATAGGGTTCCCCCCAAAGTCCATAACAGACCATCCAGGTCTGGTATGTATTTTATGGGGAACCCCCGCCAAAAATAAAAAAAAATGCGTTGGGGTCCCCCCAATGTCCATACCAGGCCCTTCAGGTCTGGTATGGATTTTAAGGGGAACCCCGTGCCAATTTTTAAAAAAAAAATGACGTGGGGTCCCCCCAAAATCCAAACCAGACCCTGCAGGTCTGGTATGGATTTTAAAGGGAACCCCGTGCCAAATTTTAAAAAAATGACGTGTTCCATCCAAAATACAAACCAGACCCTTATACGAGCACGGAGTCCTGGCTCCTGGCATGGCAGTGGAGTGGGGAGTGGGGACAAGTGAGTGACCCCCCTCCAGACTATACCAGGCCACATGCCCTCAACATGGGGAGGATGCTTTGAGGTCGCCCCAAAGCACCTTGTCCCCATGTTGATGGGGAGAAGGGCCTCTTCCCCACAACCCTTGCTGGTGGTTGTGGTGGTCTGTGGGCAGGGGGTTTATCAGAATCTGGAAGCCCCCTTTAATAAGGGGGCCCCCAGATCCTGACCCCCTCATGTGAATAGGTATGGGGTACATTGCAGATTCTGATAAGCCCCCCACCCACAGACCCCCACAACCACCGGCAAGGGTTGTGGGGATGAGGCCCTTCTCCCCATCAACATGGGGACAAGGTACTTTGGGGGCGACCTCATAGCTTTCTCCTCATGTTGAGGGCATGTGGCCTGGTATGGTTTGGAGGGGGCTCTCGCTCGTCCTCACCCCTCCTGCCAATGCCAGGGCCGCGTGCTCAGATAAGGGTCAGGTTTGGATTTTGGGGGGACCCCACACCATTTTTTTTTATTTGGCACGGGTTTTCCCCTAAAATCCATACCAGACCTAAAGGGCCTGGTATGGACTTTGGGGGGGGGGGGGAGAGGACACACACTTCATTTTGTTTTAAAATTTTGGCACAGGGTTCACCTTAAAATCAATACCAGACCTGAAGGGCCTGGTACGGACTTTGGGGGGACCCCTACGCAATTTTTTCTTATTTTGGGCAGTGTTCCCCTTAAAATATACCAGACCTGAAGGGTCTGTTATTGACTTTGTGGGGGAACCTTACACATTTTTTTTTAAATTTCAGAGCGGGGTTCCCCTTTAAATCCATACCAGACCTGAAGGGCCTGGTATGGACTGGGGGGTGGGCAACGCAATGCTTTTTCAGTGATTTCATGTATATTGCCGGGAACCGTCAATATCATTTTTATCTGGCTATGTTCTAAACATCACAGGGGTGCGCCCTTTTACAGGCAGACTAAGGGGACCCCCCAGGCACGATATTTAAAGGAATATTTCATTTTTATTGTTTCACTTTAAGCATTATTAAAATCACTGCTCCTGAAAAAAACGATTGATTTAAACATTTTTGTTTGCATTGATACATGTTACCTAGTGTAGGTCCTGGGTCCCCATACACTTTTTAATGACAATAACTTACATATAAGCCTTTAAAATTAGAACTTTTGATTTTTCATGGTCGAGTCCCATTGATTTTAATGGCGTTTGCGTGTTCACACAAATGTTTTGCCTGTTTCGCAAGTTCTGGTGCGAACTGAACCTGGGGGGGGGGGGGGGTTGTTTGGCCCATCCCTAATATTGGTCTAAATTGATAAAGAAATTAGATTTTTTATGTAGCAGGTGCCTCTCTAGGATGCCTCGCTGTCCCTGCATGTGTTTCTCTCTCTCTACACACACACAGGCATCAGATTACTCTGCTCCCCTATTGTGTTCCTATTGGCAGGAGGAAGAAAGCAAATAGATGGAGCAGCTACAGGAGCCAATGAATGGGAGTTTAACAAGCAGCAGCAACAAAGGACTCTATGTGTCATTTCCTTTCAGAACAAAACAATGACTTTTGGGATATGCAGTTTACTTGCAAGAATTTGCCCCCTGGCTGTACTGGGGGAAAACTACATATACCTACAGGCTTTGCAGCACAGGGGGGCTTCTGGGAGAAGAGGGGGGCTTCTGGGGGAGTCTAAAAGGATCACAGGAATAGGAAGTCTCTCAGGAACAAACTCTGGGGGTCACAGGTGCAAAAATGCTGTAGAACGGACAGCACTGGCTTAATGGTCGATTTGGTGCCATTGCCGGCATGCACGCACAGACGCGCGCAAACACGCACAGATGCATGCACACACTACGTGCGCCCGCACACAGGCATGCCAGTGGCCATAGATGATTCCTTACAGAATTATTTGATGTGCTTAAATTTTACCCTGGTGGGTTCAAGTTCTTCCTAAAATATATATTTGAGTAAACACATTTTTTTTTGTATATCAAACAGGTTTTTATTATCCATTTTGCAGTGACAAATAAGGAGCATTACAGATCCATTCAGTGTACAATTTGTCGTACATTACCAAAATGAGTGAAAATTACATGTAGACATTTAAACAGTGTGTATTCAAGGGCACTATGTCCCTATATTTGCCTCCAGCAGTCAAATTGTGAGTATTTGTAGCTGTTACAAGCATATACACCTCCCTCTGCCCATATGAGAGTGCTAAGCCAAGCTTTCATCATCACAGACACAGACATTGCAGGAGTCTCATCTTAACCAGTTCAGTGGAGCTCATACCCGGGGTATTCAATCATGGTGCCCAAATTTTTTCAAACTTGCCCGGCATCCCCCTGTGTTAGTAAATGTATCTCTCTAAAAGAAGGGCCAAACCCATTTGAGCTATCCATGCCTTGCAGGTGGGCGCTGCATCAGATTTCCAGCTCATAAGAATAGTCTTTCTGGCCTGAAAGAGGGCTCAAGAGAATGTGTCCCTTGTCGCCAACTCTGGAATGACCTCCTCCAGGACCCCAAGTACACAACATTTTTGGTCTAAGGGGACTTTGTGTGGAATATACAGCTGAGTGTATCTAAAACTTCTTTCCAATACCTATGAAGTTTGGGGCATCATCAAAGGAAGTGTATAAGGCCGCCCGATACTACCCTACACTTGCCACACATTGGATCTGGAAGTATTCCCATCCTATGGAGTTTGACAGGGGTATAATGGGCTCTGAGGAGTATGTATAGCTGGGGTATTTTCTGTGAGACATTTAATGAACATGTGGTGACTGATTAGAGTGCCTCTTCCCACTGATCTCCCAATATTGGACCCAGGTCCTCCTCCCACTGTGTCAAGGCCCTCACAGTGTGGCCTCCTAGAAATTCATTCAAAGCATGGTGTAGCATAACGAAATGAAGCCCTTGGTTTCAGTGGCAGTTTGGATTAAGTTAAATATTGGGGCGGGTGATAATGTCCATTCCATAGCCCCCCCTGCGCTTTAATGGCATGTTGAAGTTGCATGTAAAAGAATGTCATACTGAGGGGCAGGTTATGCCTCCCCTTAAGGGCAGAGAAATGGAGTAGCTTCCTGTCCTGGAATATATGTGTGAGGTACATTATGCCATGTGCCTTCCATCTGGGTCCTTGTTTGAGCTTGGCTATTTCTTAAGTGTTGTTGTCCCATATCAGGCTAAAGGCAGTAAATCCAGACACATGCTGCATTTGCCTGGCTTTATTCCAGACTTTCTGCAGCATCGCAAATGTGGTCATCTGTTAGGTTTTTGGAACTTTTGTGCTTTCCAACCCTCCGGGATAGAGTGTGCCCTGGTTCACTTTAGTAAAAGTCTGGCCGAGGGACCAGTGGGGTTGGGAGTCATTGCTCCAACTAAGTGCTGCAGCTGTGCTGCCAGGTAGTACAGCCACGGGTTGGGCAGTGACAAACCCCCCCCCTCTTTGGGATACTGTAGCTGTTCTAGTTTAATACTAGGGGGTCTTGTATTTCACAAGAGTCTTCTAAATAGGGAATTTACCACTCAGAATGTTTTTAGCTAAATAACTACTGGGGAATTGTGTAGGATATACAGGAATCGGGGCATTAGAATCATCTTAATAAGGTTTGTTTTCCCTGCCAGGGACATCTTAATCCTGTTTCAAATATGTATTTTGTCAGATTGCAGTAGTCAGTGATTTTAGGAGATGTCTAAATTCCTAAGTATTTAAAGGAGGTGACTATAGGGATATTGTCAGGAAGTAGGTGTTGTTGCCCATGGGCATCATCCAACAGCATCAGAGCCCGAATGCTCACCAAACTCTTTGATAAGGGACCCAGCTTGTGACAGTGATCCGTTTGTATCCCCGAGAAAGAGCAGCATATCATCTGCATATACCATAATTTTTTCATGCAGTTAAACCCATTAATGAGTGAGGATTCCCGCATCAATGCCGCCAGTGGCTCAATTGCTATGGCAAGAGCATCCCTGCCTGGTCCCCCTGCCCAATGCAAACGCTGGCAACATCCTGTCCACCACTCGTACAGCTGCCCCTGGAGCTTCATACAATAAGCGTGTCCAGGATATAAAGCGCTGACGCTGTCAAATGCCTTATGGGCGTCAAGGTACAGAAGAGCTCTCTGTCCAGAATAGTCAGCTGGTGTCTGCATGTTGAGGAACAATCTCCTAAGGTTGGTGTATTTGCCAGGCATGAACCCCGCTTGATCAGAGTGAATGACCGATAGGATAATTTTGTTGACTCTCAAGGCCAGTATTTTTGCTAGGATCTTAACATTGCTTTGCAGTAATGAGATGGACCTGTAGGAGCCTGGGTCTATAGGGTCTTTCCTGGTTTTAATAGCAATATTAGGTTAGGTCTCATCATGGAGGGGGGGGGGGTAGATGCCCTAATTCAAGCGAAGCATTGTAGGTCTCTAATAATTTGGGTAGGATAACTTCCCCATATTGGGTGTAAACCTCCTTCGGTAGCCCGTGCTCCCCGAACACTTCGCTTTTTGGAAATGAGTCTGCTGCCTTCTGTAACTAAAGTGTGAGAGGGGCATCCAGTGTAAGGCTATCTTGTTTGGACAGCGCAGGTGTCCTAATGTCTCTAAGGTATCTGGCTAAGGATTCATTCGAATGAGTGTCACGTGATCTATGTAGGTTTGTATAGAAATCAGCTAATTCTGCACAAGTCATCTCTGGATCATTAACAATTCTCCCCGTAGAGGAGCAAATAGCCCCAATAGCTGGAGAAGATTGCTGTGAGTTCGCTATCCTCGCTAACAGCCAGCCTGTTCTCTCTCCCTCTTCATAGAATGCAGCTTTAGTGAATAACCTTTTCCGGTCTGCAGCAGAGGATCTCAACCAGTCCAGTGAGTCCTGGGCCGATATCCATGCCTTCTTGACAGAGTCAGATGGATCATTACTATACGACATCTCCAGTTGATTCACCTGATTTTCAACCTGGTCTAGAAGCTCCATCTAGTTGCATTTTATGTTTCAATAGTTTTTATTGAATTAAGCACAATAAACATATGCAAACAAAGAGTTACAATGTAAGAAGGGTTGTCAATACCAACCACATAGGTAATATGGGATGCTGAACAAGACATAAAAAAGAACAGAATAGTTAAAAGAAAAAAAAAAAAGAAATATATATAAATTGGAGAGTCAATTAGAGGGCTTGACCTAACAGTGTTTCCAGCACATTATAGTCTGATTCAGGCTTATGGTCCAAGCAGCGTTAAGAGAGGGGGAACGTTCCCACTCGCTGGCACCCCAACGGGATCATACTGTGTCAAGCGAGGTCAGAAACGAGACCACCACTAAGTTAGAGTATTAAGAGGGCTGATTCACTGCTAGTATCCCTGAGACCCTAGGAGAGGGTACCACATTACAAGGGTTATATTGAACAACCACCCATGGCAAATCCTAAACATACCCAAATTACCATCGCAAAATTAAAAGTGTGAAAGGAGAAGAGAGAAAAGAGGGAAACAAGAATCAGAGACAGAGTTGTCAGAAGGGGTATCTGCTGGGGGAGCCTGGGCCCAATCCACAAATTCGTAAATCACGTCAAGCTACAATATATATAATGGTATGTATTATATTTTAATCTTACATACTGCTGTTATAACACTACTATAATCTAAGGGATGAGACAGCAGTGATGGGTGATGCGAGAATAGCGTCACTCCATGCGCTCTAAACTGGCACTTTCATAAAAGTGGTCCAGGGTTCCCAGGTTCGCTCATATCTCCCAGTTGTGTCCCAGATAATGCTTACCACCTTCTCTTGAGCCATTATCCATGAGACTTTCCGTTTCACTTGGGTAAAGGAAACCAAATGGGATTTCCATGCCCTAGCTAGGGTAATTTTGGCTCCCAGTAGAATAAAATCAATCAGTGCTTGTGTGTATTTTGAAATTTTACATGGCCTGTGGTGTAGAAGAGCGACCTTGGGATCCTGGTCTAGCGCTACATTGGTGAGCCTTCTAATTAGAAAAAATAACAGGTTCCAGAAATGCCTGATGCTAGGACACTCCCAAAAAATGTGTAGTAAAGAGCCTGAAAGCCCGCAATTGCGGAAGCATAGTGGAGATGTCTGAGGGAAAACCAAGTACCATCGGGTCAATACTTTTAGATTGGCTTTGACCAAGGAAGTATTCTGTAGGCCCCTAAATGTGTGTTCAAAGTTACCGTGCCATTTCTCAATATCCCATTCAAAGTTAAGATCCCTTTCCCAGCCCAGCATATAAGGAGTTTTACCCCATGGTTCAGCTAGTGCCGAGTAAATTAGAGAGATACCACCGCACAGCTCAGTAAGTTTGGAGCACCATTGTTCATAAGGTGTGATCGACATCGGAGTCGGTTTGATTGTCCATAAGGAGCGTAAAAAGTTTGAGATCTGGTTAAAACGAAATCTCTCTGAGGAAGGCATCTCCAACTTACTGATACAATGACTCAAGGTTATAAGACCCGAGGCATTGAAAAAGTGGCCTATTCTATAAAGACCTTTGTCAGTCCACCATTTGAAGGCTCGTATATCATTCCCAGGAGCGAAATTAGGATTATTGAAGATGTGATCTAGCGGGTGCCAGTTAGAGATTAATTTGTGGGATTTGTGCAGTGAGTCACAGATTGCCATAGAATGTGAGAGTGTTGGAGCGAGCATAGGTGGGCGTGCTTTAGGATTTCGCCAATGAAGTCAATGGTATGGTGAGGGACCAATTGTCTTTCCATCAACATCCAATCTGGCTTCCTTTTGTCCGAGTAGACAGCAGAGATTTGCGCTAGGTGAGCAGCTTTATAGTACCACCATAAGTTTGGGAGCCCCAAGCCCCCCTGGAGTCTCGACCTAAACAACACCCTTTTGGAGAAACGGTGTCCCTTACTTCCCCAAACGAATTTAACAATAGCGGATTCCAACTTTGAAATGTGGGACTTCGCCACTGGGATCGGAAAAGACTTGCACAGATAGAGAATACGAGGAAGGAGGGTCATCTTGACCGCATGGATCCTCTCCAGCCAAGAGAGTCCGCAGGTCGACCAGGAATTCAAGTCGGCTAATAGTTTCTTGATGAGGGATGGGTAGTTGGCCTTGTATAATAGGTCAATGGAGGAAGTTAGGTTAATGCCTAAGTAAGGGATTGCATGAGTATTCCATGCAAAGGGAAAATGTTCCCTCAATTTATCAACCAGGGCTGGGGGTGTAGAGACATTAAGGGCTTGGGATTTATTCATATTGACCTTGAGGCCTCAATAGCGTCCAAAGTCTTGTAGCAACTTATAGATGGTGGGTGTGGTTATGAGGGGAGAGGTGATGAATAATAATATATCATCCGCAAAGAGGGCGCACTTGTGAATATGGGGCCCGCATCTTACTCCATGTATGTCTGGATGGTTTCTGATAGCTATCACCAATGTCTCTATAACTATGGCAAAGATAAGGGGAGAAAGCGGACACCCCTGCCTGGTACCTCTAGCAATTGGAAACAGTTCCGAATATAACCCCTGAAGTCTAACTTGTGCAGTTGGGCCTGAATAGAAGGATTCCAGTACAGCGATGAACTTGGGGCCATATCCCCATCTTTTAAGGATAGCAAAAAGGAAGGGCCATGATACTGTGTCAAAGGCCTTCTGAAGGTCCAATGACAATAGGTATCCCTCCTGAGGAGGTCCCCCATCCCAGCCCGATTTCATCAATGAAACCACGTCGATCACTCTCCTTATCTGGTCCGGTCCCTATCTGCCAGGTATAAATCCCACCTGGTCCCCATGTACATAAGAACCTATACACAAGGCCAATCGAGAAGCCAGGACCTTAGAGAGAATTTTTAAATCATTATTGACCAGAGAGATGGGTCTATAATTGCTTACATCGCTATGGTCTTTTCCTGGTTTGGGTATAACAGAAATAGTGGCTAGATTCGAAGCAGGATTTAAGGTGGTACCATTTCTCAAAGCGTTGAAAAACCGGACCAGATAGGGAGCAAGCGTGTCAGAGAAGGTTTTATAGTAATAGGTCGAGAATCCATCGGGCCCCGGAGCTGAACCATTTCGGAGCCCTTTTATGACCTCTAGGATTTCCTTTTCCTGGATAGGGTCCTCCAGAAGCAAACGGTCCTCCAACGAGAGGTGTGGGAAGGGTATCCCCTCCAGAAAGAGATCAAGGCCCTTCGGAGTCCCTCCGCTGTCCCTGTCATAAAGTTTAGTGTAGAAAGAGCGGAAGGTTTCCATTATATTTTGGGGATTTTGGGTGAGATCCCCCCTTGCGGTTTTGATTTTGGGGACAGCAATAGTTCGAAACTTCAAGTACTAGAAGGTTCCCCCAGAGGGTTGGGATTTTTACAGGCAGACCGAGTGTTTGAACCAAACTTTTTTATATAAAATGTACAAATTTATCAATATACATTAAAATAGTACAGTCACCGAGGTGAACATCACATAGAATTGATAAATATAAAAACAAAAGATGTATACAAATACGAATGATGATTGACGTTGCACTTCTCCGGAGCCGGACGCATTTCAGGATAAACCTTTCTTCAGGGGCCGTATTAGAGAAGTATATTCTATAATGTGATATAGTACACAAGTGTTTAGACAATATTCAAAAATACAGAAAATACAAGAAACACCATAGAAGTATGCTGCAATAGGTACCTTCAAAAAAGCATCATAGTGTTCGTATATATAGAGCATCAGCCTAACATGGACATGTTGATGAAAAACCAAAAGTGACCAACACAGATAGGAACACGGTGGTCAAAGGAAAGTTGCTGCCACCACCTTGCCTCCACGGTCACCACTGAGCCTCAAATTTTCGCCGAACCAAGTATCCAGAAGTCCCCGCTGGAACTGCTGATTCGAGGTGCATAAATTACACCCGACAGTGTGATTATTGGGGTGACCAAGAATCTAGAAAAGTGATAACAGAACAAATGAATAATAATGGATAAAAACCCCTATTTTGTGTCTATCACACCACCAAAACCACCCCCCTCTTCCATGCTGATGATGGAAGATACAATTAGGGAGGTGTATTAGGAGTATCTTTGAAAAAAAGATCAGGGTAAAATTTAAATATAATATCCATTGTTGGTATAAACCAAAGTATCTGAACTCCTTTCAAAGGAAAGGAGGGGGGAAAAAAAGGGACCGTCATCACTTTCTGGCCCATTAGTGTTTGTATTTGTATACACAGCGAGGGGGGGGGGAGATATATGAGCATCAAAGCCAGGGTGTCCCATATAGGTAATCCCAATGACTTATTAATGGACAATGCTGAATCTATCAGTGGATGCATCTCTGTTGGACTTATTTCCTGTGTGATGTTTCCTGTTCCTGCTGGTTATTATTCAATGCTTCTGTACAGTAATGGCTTGTGCTCTCTTTACTTACATCACATCTAACACAGATTGCCTAGGTCATCCAACAGGCTCACAGAGCCAAGAGCTTGGCTCCTTTGGAGGTAGTGTCTGCTCACCCGACCAGGAGTGGGTCTACATCTTGGGCAGCTTTGCGTCATGTAGCTCCCGAAGTAATTGCAGGGCAGCTTCCTAGTCTCCTATCAACACAAGTATGTCCCATTACTGTGTTGAGCCAGCTGTCCTATCTTCAAGTTAATTTCAGTTTACAAGTACTGTCGGTTGACGATGTTGATTAAATTTTATTTGCTTAGCATTTCCCACCCGTGTGTGTAGCGAGTTATTTCCCACTTGTATGCTGCCATGGAGTCACTCAGGAAAATGGAACATTTCCTATCAAATACTTACCATAATTTTCCTTTCCTGATAGACTCCATGGCAGCAGGAGTCCCCTCCAAATGCCTGGAGTAGGCTAGTCACAGAACATGGCCGATGGCGTGGAGCAAAGATTTATGGGAGAGGGGTGCTGTAGGGTAATTATGGAGGTGGGGCTAACCCACACATATGCTGCCATGGAGTCAATCAGGAAAGGAAAATCATGGTAAGTATTTGATAGGAAATTTTCCATTGTTTTTTTTTTTTCAAAATCGTCTGTCGTTTTTTGTTTATAGTGCAAAAAATAAAAACCTCAGAGGTGTTAAAATACCACCAAAAGAAAGCTCTATTTGTGGGAAAAAGAGGACATACATTTTATTTGGGTACACAAGACAAACATGTAACCTCTTGTGCTCCCTGGGAGCTGAATGGAGAGAATGTGAAGACACTGGATCCGTCTGTCATCCGTAGACCATGGGTGGAAAGTCCAAGGTGTGTATTGAAGTCTCAGAAGGTAAAATGCTGGCTTTAGAAGGCTGCAGGCTCTGAAAAGAGCTAGAAGGAACTCTGTGCGAACATAAAACAGAAAAAGAGCAGTGCCAATCTAAGTGCAGCAGAATTAAAACATCTTTATTAAAAAGACAAATGACAACTCACAAGATAAAGCTTTGTCAGCGCATGTATGGCAATAGGCCTTATGTAGAGGTTCATTCACTCCTTCAGGAGAATGGGCTGCAGGCGGGGAACACTGGTGGCTGCTGATTCTGGCTGAGCTGGTGGCTTCCAGCACTTCCAGAGATGATGGCTCAGGAACCACCACTGACGTCACTACTGGGTGCAGGGTGGGGTGGGAGGTGCTAGAGTTTGGAGCATTTGTGCTCCTTCCTCAGACAATAGGGGGCAGCCATGTTTGGGGTGACTTTTTATCTTTTAGGGATGGGCAGGTTGGGGTGGTGCTGAAGTCTCCACCCACCCTGGTGTTGTGTTCCCGGGATATGCATATGAATGTAATGCTATTGGGAACTGAATCAGCTAGGAGTGAGAGTAGAGCGAGGATTAAAGCTGGGAAGAGCAATCCCAATGCAAGTTCACTATATGGGTCACTTATGTATTTATACATGTTTATCATACCCCACTTAATCTCCTCTGCCCTAGAAAGAATAAATTCAGTTCAGCTAATATTTCTTCACAGCTGAGCTCCTCCATGCATCTTATTAGTTTGATATAAAAGAAAATGAGGGTAGCAGCAAAATTCTTTAGTATATAGGCCTACTCACTTGTTGAGGGTTGCCATAGTAAACAAACAACAATACCATACAAAAAAGCACCCTAATCCACAGGGTAAAGCCTTATGAATTAGTAAAAAAAGTGGTTACACAATTGGCAAACAAGGCTTACTGTTATGCATTTCATTTAACAATTTATTTGGATAGTATCAAAAAGAGTAAAACATTATAAAAAATTACTCATTAGTAGGGACACACAGTGCTTACTACTCCACAACTCAAGGGCCCAGGGCCCATAAGGTTAAAATATAATATAGGTCTCTGACTTCAACATGTAACACTATATTCCCATGGGATAGTGGTGGTGATAGTACTTTTTGAAGGGCCAAAGTTCTCCACTTTAACACTCAGTAAACATGAATAACTGAGTATCCATCCACTTGATGTAAAACATGTAGATTCATTAGTGTTTTTCTCTATATAAAATACAAGATTACACAATGTACAGTTATGCTGGTTTAAACACTGTTTCACCATCAATATGCATACCGAAATTGGCTATATGTAGACTGTAGAGTCTTAGACAATCCTACAACGAATGGCTTCTTAGACAAAGCATAAGCAAAGGTAAAGGCGGAACAACTCAATGCTGATCGAATAAGCTAAAAAGCAGACAGCCACTTGGCAAGATTTAGGTATGCAAACCAGCAGCTTTAGAGCAAGTCAGTCACACAGGCAGTGTTCAGAGACACAGTGTATAATTACCATAGCTCACTTTTCATCTGCTTGGCGGCATCATGTACATCACCGGTAATCTTACAGCACTCCAAGAGCATATATCAAATCCTTTTCACCAGCATGCTACGGCATGATTATCCAGTACTCGATCAGCTTGTCACTACCTGTTACGATCAAGCTCCTAGTACTCCCCAAAGTCCCGCTGCTGTACAGGTTAGATGGTGGGGGCGTATCTACATGATTTCACATGATGCACCAATGACATCAAAGCATTTCGCTACCCTGCAACTGTAACTTCATCATGACAACGCGTGGTTGTTTGTTAAAACCTTTATATTGGGTAGGCTCAATAGCTGTAACCACCCATTGCAAATATGCAAGTGATACTGTATAGCTTACACAGTCCATATAGTCCATAATCCATAATGGGATTTACACAGTCCATTTTATTAATTTGATTTCCCTTCTCCGCACTTTTTTCAGTACCCCAATATCCCTTTTGTGAACTGGTGCCCAATATTTATTGATTTATTCATTCATTCATCAGATCATTCCTTTTCCATTGTGACAGGAAGTGGAGGACTCTTAGATGTAAACACTTTTATGTTTACATTTTGGATCTCTGTGATTGGTCATCATAGCAATCACAAGGTACAGAGTCGCCTGATCGCCTGAGGGAATTTTCTGTAATGTCATTTTTAAATAGCATTACAAAAATAAAGGCCTGCCATTCCCCATTCTTAAAGCAGAATTAAAATCACATTTTTTATAAATCACTGACAGGTAGGGTTTTTATGACAAAAGAGACCCTATCAGCCTCATTTGTCATAAATGCTTCCCCCACCTGTCAGCTGCAACATACACTAAGCCACTCATGTACAGTATATATTTTACAGTACTGCTCTGTGCCGTGATGTGACTCCCATGAGCATACGCAACCATTCCAGAGGCCGAACAAATGGAACCCAGAAGAAACACTGTAAAAAGATAAAAGCACCCAGTAACAACTGGAGGGCTTCATTTGACAGGTAAGTCTGTCATAATACACTACAATGCAGTGTCTCTGGGGGCACATTTTAAAAAAATGAGTTCCATTCTGCTTTAAAAGCAGCATCAATTTTGGTCTATAATATTTTTTTTCAACCACAGATGTGCTTTAAGCTTAAAGTGATATTAAAGGCAAACGTTAAATTTTTTTTTTTTTTTCACATAAAGTTTTATTGGTTTTATTAAAGGCATTACAAAGCCATGAGAGTTACAGAGTGGGTGTAAACATTCTTCATGCAAACACGTATAGAGTAGTGAGCATTGGTAACATCTATAAGTAAACTTCAGAGAAATAAATAAATAAAGGGATCAGGGGATGGGGAGGTGAAGGAAGATGCTACTTAGGGCAGCATAGTAAGTACTCAAGTGAAAATGTGAAGTACGGGGTTTTCAGACCCGCTAGAGCTATTATTTAAGCTAGCACGTAAATACGCAGTGACTATACTGTATATAAAGGCATTGCATGTAAAGCTAGACTAGTGGAATAAAATAGCAGATGGCTCATCTGGGGGCAGGATCCGTGAGTTCCAGTAATAATGGGGAGAGGGCTAGAGGGAACTGTGAGATTCAATGAGGGAGGGTACACCTGGGGTCATACAGCCAGATCTCCCATTGTTTAACCACCTCCCGCCTGCCGTATAGAAAAAAGGATGGACGGGATCCCCTCTTGTTCTGGGACAACGTCATATGACATCGCCCAGTGTCACCATTCTCGCATGGGGGGCACACAGCGTGGCGATCACAGTCACACCGTGTTCCTAGGACATGGCGCGACCTCGATCTCGGTAAATAGCCAATGACATGGCTCTTTACCCATGTGATCGGCTGTGTCCAATCACAGCCGGTCTCATGTAAACACAGAAGTGCTGTTTATCGGCACTCCTCACCTCACACTGACAGAGTGTGAGGCAAGGGGAGTCAATCAGCGGCATAATCTCGCAGGGGAGAAGTGTACAGGTAATCACGGCACTGATCATCAGTGCCCTGATGATCAGTGCAGCTCCAGCAGTGCCCATCAGTGACAACAATCAGTGTCCATCAGTGACACCAATCAGTGACCATCAGTGATGCCAGTCAATGCTGCCTTTCAGTGCCCATCAGTGCCTGCTCAACAGTGCCACCCATCAGTGCCACCTATCATTGCCCATAAGTGTCACCTATCAGTGCCCATCAGTGCCGCCTATCAGTGCTGATCAGTGCCAATTATCAGTGGCCATCAGTGCAGCATATTAGTGCCTCCTCATCAGTTCCACCTAATCAGTGCCCTTCAGTACTGCCTCATCAGTGCCCATAAGTGCCGCCTCATCAGTGCCCATCAGTGCAGCCTATCAGCGCACATCAGTGAAGGAGAAAAATTACTTATTTATAAAATTTACTGACAGAAACTAAGATAAACTTTTTTTTTCAAAATTTTTTGTCTTTTGTTGTTTTTTTTAGCAAAAAATTAAAAAAAACCCAGGGGTGATTAAATACTAACAAAAGAAATCTCTATTTGTGTAAAAAAAATTATAAAATATTTAATTTGGTACAGCATTGTATGACCACGCAATTGCCATTCAAAGTGTGATATCGCTGAAAGCTGTAAATGGGCCTGGGTAGGAAGGGGGTGAAAGTGACGTGTACTGAAACGGTTAAAGAATTTGTGGGTGGTCAGATGAGCTTTGGAAAACACGTGTTCCATGGGCAGTAGGCATTAAGAATATTGAATACTTGTTGCAAGGAGGTGGAGATGGGGTTCTTCCAGCTATGAGCAATTCATAGCCTAGTGATGATTAGGAAATGCGTAACCAATGGATGCATTGGGGCAGGCCAGGCTTATAGCTCTACTCCCAGAAGGGCCATCTGAGAGGTCAGTGGTACAGAAATGCTAGTTAGTGTTCTAAGGCAGGCAGCTATTTCCAAAGGGGGCTTATTACTGGACAGTCCCACCATATATGGAGAGAGGAGCCTTCCAGGGAACAGTTCCTCCAGCAGTTGATTGAAAGAGAGGGGAAGATAGTAGCCAGCTTGGAGTATAGTACCATCTGTGGTAAATTTTCATGACTGTTTCCCAGTATATGTCCCTGGAGAAGGTTCAAGGTTTTTGAAGAGCTCGGTGCCACAGAGCTGTGGAGATGGAGAACTGCAGAGAAGTTTCCCAGTATATCATGTCAGGGGTTTGCAGTTTGTTTGAGGATTGAGGCAGTTTGAATATGATAGAGATTCCTTTAGTTGATGAGTTGCGAGATTCATAAATAAGAAGAAGGTCTCGGGGCAGCTGATTGGGGGACCACTCCAACATCGATAATGCATGCCATATTCAGAGATAGACAGAAAAGTCCTTATTGGGGAGGTTATAAGTAGCAGACAGATGCTGGAAGGAGTTGAGCCCCTGTGGGGTGTATAGGCAGCCGGTTTTGTGCATAACCGCCATCATCCAATGCTGCAGGGATAAGTCCAGAGTGAGCAACTCTAGAGTAGCTTGCAGTAGGTAGGATAGAGTTTGAAATGCCTGAGTTTAGGTGCGGGATAGAGCGCCACACTCTGAGTTGTATTAACAGTAGATAGGAAGGATCTGAGGGGGCAGTGACACAGCCAGGAGGCACATAATACCAATCGGGGTCCTGTGCAAACACGTGCTGCTCGGTTTTGCTTCCAGGCAGAGGAGGTGTGAGGCATCCAACAGGATTTTGCCTGATTCAGGATAACCACCTTATAATATTCTTTAACATCTAGGCCTCCTCCAGTGGTTGGAAGGTATAGTGCTGATTTATGGATCCGAGGTCTTTTATGTTGATAGATGAATGAGTTCAGAGTCCCCACTAATTTATTGAGATGGGAAAGCAGGACGTGAACTGGTAAAGTTCTGAAGAAGTATAGTATGTGCTGTAGTAGTAACATTTTTGTTAGGGCTATGCGCCCGGCCCATGATGCCTGAGTTGCGCAGAAAGCCTTGCTGGTATCCTGAAGCTTTTGGGATAAACAATACAAGTTGACCCTAAGTAGGTGGGTGGTAGACAAACTAATTGTATCCCTAGGTAATTGAGAGTAGAGTTTGGTACCCAGGAAAATGGGTTAACTTGGAAATTTGCTCCTCGTCAGAGCAGGTAAGACCTATGCCCAACATGGAAGACTTAGAGTGATTGAGCTTCTACAGTGAAGCTTGCCCATTGTGGGATGTTTCACCGACAGTGATAGCTGTGATAAGGGGGTGAGGTTGAATGGTCACTGCAAGTGGTTCTATCCCTAAAGCAAAGATGAGGAGAGATAACGGGCACCCTTGATGGGTTCCATTAGTTATAGAGAATGCATCAGACAAGCAGCCTGAGGTCCATACTCTGGCACTAGGAGCTGAGTAGAGCCCCATATTGGCTCACAGGAGGTTGCCTGATAACCCAAATTTGTGGAGAACTTCCTCTAAGTACCTCCAATGTACTCTATCAGATGCCTTCTCTGCATCTAAGGGAGATAAGCAGAGAAGGTGTTCGATGCTGCTCAGCCCATTGGAGATCGATAAATCACCTTGTCCCACCCAAGGCTTGGTGGCCTGGGATTAATCCCACTTGATCAGTGTGTATGAGTACAGGGATAATTTTAACTAAGCGGGTCGCTAACATTTTTTTTTCAAATCGGAGTTCAGTAGAGAGATGGGGCAGTAATTAGCTGGATCTACAAAGGGTTTACCCGGTTTTTGGATAGTGATAATGACTGCTTCTAGACAATCTTTAAGAATTATACCTGTAGCAAAAAATCTATTCAAAGATTGACAAAGAGGGGAAGCTAATAAGTCAGAAATTCTTTATAATATTCATTGTAGAACCCGTCTGGCCCTAGGGCTTTGTGAAGGGGGAGGGACCTGATAGCAGTGGTGAGCTCTTCTACAGTGAATGGGCATGATAATTCTTCAAGTTGGGTAGGATGGGGGAAGAAAGTTCAACAGAGGAGTTTATTAGTTGATCTGTAGGTGCTGGGTCTGTGCTCGAGGAGGCCAGATTGTATAATTGTTCATATACTGTTTTAAAGCCATTGGCTATGTCAAGAGGGTCTGTTTATTCATCTCCTTGGGGACTTTGTAAGAATGGGATTTTAGTCTGTGCTTATATTGGTTGGCAAGTATTTTCCCGGGTTTATTCCTCTGGGAATACCAAGTGAGGCGCATACGTTTAATATAAAAATCAAATCCTCAGCGGAGGTGGGTGCTGGTGTTGAGATTGAGCTGACAAAGTTAGCTAGATATTTGAGAAGAGTGGGCACCAGATTTCAGGAAAAGACCCAGACAGATTTGTGGTCGTTTCACACAATGCTAGGGTTACACACTGAGCGAGTGTTGGTGTGAAAATAGGTTTCTATGCCAGATTTGGTCTGCTGGTTATACCGCGTGTCCGACAGTATAGAGGAAATCATCCTTCACATGGTGCTGGTTTTAGAGACAGTGAGAGCGACCAGTGCGTGGTCAGACCACGTTATTAGCCCTATAGAGGCCGAAGAGACAAATTGAAGGGCAGATTTAGATATGAGAAACAGATCAAGCCTGTAATAGGGCCGTTGTGTAGGAGAGTAGAATGTGTAGTCCCTCTCTGTATCGTGCAGGCATATCCATACATCATACAACTCCTTAAGAAGCAAGGAGGATAAGACAGAGGATCATTTCCTTTGGGAGCTTGAAGAGTCTAGAGAAGTATTGACAATGTCATTGGTATCTCTCCGTATCACAACCTGGTCTTTAGGGTAAGGGGAAAGTTTGGATAAAATATCATTATAGAAAGATTTCTGGTGGGAATTAGAAGTGTATATGTTGGCTATTACCATTGGGTGGTCATTGAAAGATGCTGAAAGGATCAAATATCTGCCAGAAGGGTTTTCATTGACATAGACTAAACCGAGGTCCTTGCTGTGATCACGTCTCCTCGTGCCTTTGTATCTGCATTTGCAAATAAGCAGCCAGTGATCAATTTGTGCGTACAATGGGAAGCCCTATCTTATTCAAAATGCATCTCCTGGACACATAGAATATCTTCTTTTTGAGAAATAGCCTCCTTCCACAACAGAGAGTGCTTAGCGTTTATGGCCATGATGGTCAGCATCATGTGGGGTTGGAGTAGGAAATGCTAGCGCGAGTTAAGAGTGGGACTGCTGTCCTCACAATTGACACAATATAGATCAGAGGTATGTACAAATATTTTGAACACAACTTGGTGCAATAAGAGAGGAGGAACAGTATGTGTGATATGCAATGCAACAGATCAGAACAAAGTATTTAAAAGCATACAAGTAAAGCAGTTAACCATACAAACTGTAAAGGGTAGTAGGCAGAAGATGTGCTTAGCACACTATAACATTGGGGGGGGGGGGTGGAAGTTACTCAGCCTAAGAGTCAGCCACTCCTCCCAACGGCACTTGTAATACATGAGAGGATAGCCTGAAACATGTTAAGTCTATGCAAGAATTGCACCCACAGAAATCTAGTCTAGTATTGTTAGCTGGTATCCAAGGATCCATGGTGGTGGTTTGGACTGGGGAATGCATGAAGGTAAAAAACTTTCAGTCTTTAGAACCACTGTAACTTGGAAGAAACAACGTCTATAAAATATTTCCTTCCCCTTCTCCTATGTATCCTACATAACCTGTATACAGTAAATACAATATATGTACTTACCTATTTTTAATCTGTTCCAATCTGGTGACGTGATGTTGCAGCTCTGTGTGAGGGAGTGCTCAACATTGAGTACCGTGAGCCATGACATTACCCATAGGTTCCCATAGCCAAGCCATTATTGCCACTCCCTCTTCTCCAACTGCAGCAGCAGCTCGTTGTTGCAGGGAAACCTGAGCTGTGGGATCATGTGATCAGACCACAGTGGACTAAAAATAGGTAAGTATACAGATCTTAGACAGTTTAAGCATGATAGGTAGGAGAAGCAAGGAGGGAACATTTTTAAGAATAGACATAGTTAGTCTTTTCTTCTTTAACATGACAAGTCAATTTGTTTTTTTTTATATAAAACAAATAATAATAATATAACTTACATGTATTTGCTGTTTTGTCTAAAAAACAATCCTCCTTTGCTTTTACAGTACTTTTGAAAGTGTCTCCCCACTACGCACTCCTCATTCTATATGTTCCTACCATGCCACCAGGTCCGATGGATTCCTGTAAAAGTTGTTTCTATGTGGGCAGTCCCTCCTAACACACAAAGCAAAAGCCACATCTCCTCCTCCACAGCCATGATTGACAGCGACTCTGTGTCCCTCTTGCACTTGCTACAACTCTAAATCCAAATCTGCATTGAAAAATGTGCATCAACATATGCATGTCAATGCACAAAGGAAACATAATCACCTGCCTACCACTGCAAAACAATGCACATCTGCAATATGCACACACATAAATATAAATGGACCGTACAAGTTACCTGTATCAATTATTTGTGTGCTTACATTTTTGGTATCAATATTGAAATTTATCATGGCAAAATGAGCTTTTAATCGCAGAGGAAAAGTACTTACAGTACAGTGTCACTAATCTGACATAAAAAAATCCTGATAAAAATATACGTATGTGTCTGAATTCCACTTAAAATGTATTTGTGCACATTTGTTCTTTTGTTAAGAAGGGTTTAAAAATGACAGAAGTGTATAGCTTGCCATGCTGTTAATAATATTATACTGCACTAGTTGTTTTGGCATTATTACAAAATGTACTTGAAAGACACCTGCTAAGATTTTTGCTGGTAGTTTTGATGTCAAAAAATAGAATGTCTACATGATAATTTAAAGTTTTGCTCATTTTCTGCTTAGCCTGTAATTAAGCTCATATCACCACTTCAGTCCAGCAGCTGCAATTTCATTAAAAGAAGGCGGAGAAAGGGCTCTCTTGAGCCTTTGTCTTTTTTTGTAGACTCATGCACAAATTAACTAAAAACTCTTTAATAGGCTGTATCCTGCTGTATGGAAGTCAAAATGCTTGTAATCTGACTAGACTCAGCCAAGAAGCAGTTATTGTAGACACTTTTGGGTTCATGTACAGAGTAGGGTTGCCACCTCATCCCTTTAAAACCGAACACACATTAATTACACAGGCTCTGTGGCTGATTAAAGTGGTAATTAAACTCACTTGGTGCCTTATCTGCATTAAAGTAACCTCAGAACCTGTGTAATCCATATGTGTTTGGGTTTAAAGGGATGTGGTGGCAACCCAAGTACAGAGATCAGTTATTTTCTATACCTAGCATACTTTTGTTGCTAGGCAGATTTAAAAACACAAATTGCAGCAAAATTGTGGTAAAACCGCGGTAAAAAACAACACTTGGGTTTCTGGTGCAGCTCCATTGAAGTCTATTGCATGCAAAATGCAAACTTAGTAAGAAAAAAGTCCCGACCCTTTTTAAAAAATGCAAAGCCGCAAAATGCACAGATGTGAACTACATCCATAGGAAACCATGATAAATGGACTGTAGTGCGCTTCTGCAAGCTGCAAAACACGGTAAAAACCGCACAGGAGTGAACCTAGACTAAAACCCAAGAAAGTCTATTTACAAGAAGAACCATATAACATTTCATTTTTAGTGTTTTTTAAATTAGACTTTGTAATTCTTTACAAGTGAAAACATTACATATTAGTATGTTTGCTGTATTATTTCTGCATGAATGTAAATCTAAAACTGGCCTTATACCATTGGAAAATGATTGTTTTAAGAATGTTTGCTCAAGTAAAGGGAATGGTTCGACAATCAGTTTTGACCAGAGTAAAAAAAAAAAAAAATGTAGGACAATTATAGAATTTGTTTGTAGAATCTAATGGGAAAAAACAAATTTCTAATCACTGAGTTATGATTTTATAATTATAATTTTATGTCACCAAAAAAAAAAAAACTTACAGTCACATAAACTTCACCAATATCATCCCATCTGCAGTATATTAAAAAAGCAGCACATATCTTCCCTTTCTATACAAAAAAACTCTATCCAATTGTCATTACGGACACATCACTTGTCACCATTGAAAAAAACAAAGAGTTGTGATACCTAACAGATCCCAATGATCACTAATATGGATGTATCTAACCAGCATGTGTATTCAAACTACTCTGATTTGTTTTCTTTTTCTTTGCTTTACTTTGTGTTTGAACTTGTTAACATCTGAAAACTTAATAAAAATGTATTGAAAAAAAAAGAAAACAGGCCCAAAAACCAAAGAGTTGGACATGGCTTGAAATTCTGCTATGTGTGATAATGCATGCCTTTTTGCAATAAAATGAAAGAGCTAACAATTTTAAAGGAAAGACCTGTGTGTGTATTTTATATACTTGAAGTTCCTCCAAGTCGCTGTTGAAGGTTTTATCTTAACTACAGACAATGTTTAAAGTCTGTGTTCCAGAAATACAAGTTAATGTTTGTGGATTTTCTGTGCATTTTTTTAAATAGTGCTTGCTGCATTTTGGTGCAATTTCCAGCAAATTTATCTTCATAGTGCGTTTAAAATACAAGCCAAAAAATCTATAAGGTGAATCAAAATACACCACAACAAATTAAAATTCAGCACATTGAATGGGACTTTAAACCACTCTGTGCTCTACTTGCTTGTCACCCTGCAAACTACTCTCCTGGGCTGACATGCCTGCTGAAACCTATTACAACTATGTGGTACCCTTGTCAGAATCCGACCTCCTGTGATGAGCTGACCTTTGTTAATTAGACAGTGCATATTCTAAAAGAAGCTGTCATCATATCTAGGCTGTGTGTGTGTGTCGTTCTTTTCTGTAGATCAAATAGCCCCTGTGGGGCCTGCACTTGCCATTGTATACTGATCTAAATCACACACAAAAAATATACAATACTGTATATGCTTTTTACACTACTAATCATGATATACATACACTGAAAAAGATTTTATGTGTACCCTATATACAATATAATCACACATTATATATATAAGTATAAATATACTGTATATACAGTATATTCCACGTATTAGCATAAAATAACTAATAGAGAACATCCTAATGTGATCTGATTCATTTTTTTCATGACCTTTAGAAGCAATGTAGATTAAAAAAGAAAATAATTGTGGCATCAACTGTGAACCAATGCACTGTAACTTGAATAATCATTTTCAGTGTCCTTCTTTAAAAGTAAATATTGCGAAATACCAAACGAAATGGAAACCTATCCATGGTATACTGCATCACATAATTAAAGTAAATCCACTGGAGTTGCACCGTTCACTGATTGAATACAAATAAAAAGTGTTGGTGTCTATGTCTGTTTGTATTTTTACCATATATTTTATAGCCTCTATCTGTGTACAGCAAAATGATTGTGAATCTGTGTTGCAGAGACTATAGCCAAAATCAAACGACACAAAGAAAACATATTATTAAGATGATAAAAATTGTGTATTAATGTGCATACATTGAGAAAATGTGAACCATAGTCCAAATGATTAATATCCCTAAAATTAAGTAAATTTATGATGAATTATGCAAATGTAATTTTCTCCAGAAACTTGTGCAATCTTCCTTGCTCCTTCACCACCATTAATACCACAGGTGAGTCCCACTATCATTCATAATATGCTCTCACCTTAGCATGTTGACCTATTCTAAAAAAAAATAGGTCAGCTGCACCTTCCCCTTCAAGGGGTCTGTTCCCAGAGCTCTTATAGTCTTCTCTTCTGGAGATCTATCTCTGATCCTGTGTGAATGACCACCACTCACCATGGGCTCTTCCACTCAAAAGAAGGTAACTAACATAGTGGTTTAATATAATAAAAACAAGGACCCTTTATTAAAGTAAATTAAAATGTACACTCACAAAAAAGTGCACTCCGCAAGCAGTGCACCACATAAATCGCTTTCCATAATATAGGTACAGTGTCCCCTTAAGGCTTTAGACCTCAGCTTCACCTGTTTTCAGCAGTTCTTCCTAATAAATGGGATAATGTCATAGGCCACACCCTAACATGTTTTGTCACACCCTCGTGACTTTATCAATGGGAATTTATATTTTTTTTATTTGTATTCATTTTACTTGGTATTCATCAACTGTAAATCCTGAAGCCCAAAATCTTAACAAAATATGCAATTTGTTGCTATTCAGCCACAGAGCATAAATTGTGACAATGGGGTTGATTTACTAAAGGAGCAGAGGCTGTTTACCTAGCAAAGTGAACATTCACTACAAAGTGAATGCTAGTAATTAAGTGGACCTGTGCTCACTTTGAATACCTAGTCATAGATGGAGGAAATAATAAGTCCTCATGAAATAAAATATTATAGCTCCATGGCACGTAAGAAGAATTCAAGAAGTTTACTCTATTTCAGGGTTTCCATCCTGGGTTTCTTTTCTGGAAGTGTCCTTTGAAAGAGATCTTGGAAGGTACTCCTGTTCCTTTCATTGGACCTTTCTGAAGGACCAGCAAGTTGTTTCCTGATGCTGTTCTGTTCTGGACAGATGGGTCAAGAAAAGTAGCACCATGTCCAATGGATGATTTTCTACTTGTTTTGGATTTTCTGAAGACAGCAGGACTGCATCTCAGTGCTGATCAAATGAGTTAGAGACTGCATTTCTGAATGAAATATCCTGCATTGGGGCGTGTCCAAGCCACAGACCGAGATGGCCACTCGGCTTTAGACCTCCCTGTCACACCAGGTCTATACCTTGGCTCGCAGTGCACTAGACTGCCAATCTCAGTCCCAAAAGGGGACACAAATACAGGGGAACACACAGGCTATGAAGAAACCAGTCACCGGTGCCGATTGACAGATTTCATCATGCAAACATCCAGGAAGCATGCACAAGATGGCACCTGGGAGAGCGGCCATTTTCCTCCTCCAGCCCACACAGAGCAGTTACCTCCACCAGCTCCAGACAATCTTTTTGACATGGAGGACTCCTCACAGCCAAAGGATAATGCTCCAGCTTCTGACAGAGGTAAGAGAGCTGCAGAATCCCCTGCACACTCTCCACAGAAACTTCCTTCAGCTAAGAAGCATTACTGATATTCCTGTGTCAGCAACAGAAAACCCAGCAGAGCACACAGCACCCCTAGCTGCCTTCCCTGCATCAGACGCCCCTGCCTCTGAAAACACTATTAAGGCTATGCTATTATTCTTCCAAGCTGGCCTGCACTCTGAGCTTCACTCCTCAATATCCCACCTCACACACAGAAACTGGCATTGAAGATTGCTTAGATCACATAGAATCACAACTAGAAGCAATTATAAAAGCACATGATACATGAAACGGTGGATGCACACGAGGAACAGACCAACACGATCTGTAAACTAAAATTGAAAGTCACAGATTTAGAGGATCATTCCCGTAGCAATAATTTAAAAATAATAGGAATCCCTGAAGCAGTTAAACCACAAGATCTCATACCCTACCTGCAGCAGCTCTTCCTAAAAGCTTATTCTAGATCTCATACCTAGAGATTTACTGATGGATAGAGCACACAGGATCCCCAAGCCAACACATTTACCGGAACAGTCCCTAGAGACGTGTTAACAAGGATCCATTTCTATCATATCAAGGAATACCTGCTCAGAGCAGGCAGATCCACCCATGCACTCTCCCCTCCTTATTTGGGGATAGCCTTATATCAAGACTTGTCTGCAGCAACCTCAAAAATAAGAAAAGCATACTCCCCTATCATTGTGGTTTTGAGGGACCAAAATATTGCTTATTGCTGGGGCTTCCCCACCAAATTTCTGGTCACATATAAGAGACAACAAAACACCATCACTACCCCTAAGGATGGCTACAAGATGCTCCACAACTGGGGCTTAACAGCTACATCACCTACAAGTCAGCCAAGTATCAATGTTATCCGTAAATCCTGAGAGCTATGCTGCACAGAAATCACAACACCTATCTGTTCTTCTAATGGCCACATGGCCTACCTACTACTCCTTCTGTCAAGTTGTCTAGTTCCTCATGTTCCACTTGTTCTGAGACCCAGACTGTGGACCAAGATGTTTTAAATTGTTCACCTCTCTGACCTACTTCTAGTTATTACACCCCCCTGGGACGAAGTGTGCTACACACAGCCTACACTCATTGCAACTGTTTCTATTACTTCTGGTATTGATTAAGACTGTTTGTTTAGTTATAACCTACTGCTTATGTTAATACTATCAGGTACAGTTCCTTACCCTCCCTTGCACCTACTACTTGGTGGTATCTATACCCTACTAGTCTACATTCTTCTAACACCACTATCCCTAATCAATCTATTTCCATCCGCATTACTACTATCAATACAAATGGCCTTAACAGCCCATGCAAAGGATCTTGACTATGGCGAGAAGCCATCACCCAAAAATCAGATATACTATGCATTTAAAAAACGCACATTATGTACCACCTTTACGCCCATGCTTATTTTGCACATGCTACCAAAAAAATTAAAGCTGTCATGACATCAATACGTAAATCCCTATCTTTCCAGATCCAGCATTTAGAAGCTGATCCTTGTGGCAGATTTCTAATCCTAGATGCCCTATTTGACAACATACCATGTGTTATGGCTAACATATACGCTCCCAGTTCTCATAAAAAATGCTTTTTCAAAACGATAATGAATAAGCTATCTCATTACCCTAAGGTATGTATAATTATATGCAGAGATTTTAATGATACGATTAATAACTCTCTTGACTCTTCCAACCAGCATAGACAAAGATCCACGGCCCTTTCCACACTCACATAACTAGAAAATCTTCATGATCCCTGGTGGTGCTTACACGGGACGGAGAGGGACTTTACCTTCTACTTAGCCGCACAGAAATCATACTCCAGAATTGACCTTTTCCTTATGCACAAAAGTACCCTGCAAACCATTTCTCAAGCAGATATAGGACTAATAACATGGTTAGACCATGCACCGGTTACGATCAGCATCTCGGTCAACCGGTCCTTTAAACAGTCCACCATCTGGCGCATGAACACATCCCTTTTATCACAACCTCAGTGTCAGAAAAAGATCAAGCAGGAGTTGGAGACCTACTTTGCATGCAATATCAACTCTGTAACAAACAATGTTCTACTTTGGAACTCCCATAAAACCTTTATGAGAGTTTTTTTCATTAAGCTTGGGGCCCAAGAGAAACGCAGGAGAAACGAAAAGTGCAACCCCTTCCTTGATCGGATACACAACTTAGAACCGAAAAACAAAACCCTCCACTAACGTCACAGATGCAACCCAATTATGCAGGATAAGAGAGGAATTTTGCTCCTTCGTACATGCCTCCTTTGATCACCACATTAAGTGACTAAAAGTCAAATGGTATGCCTCTAGCAATAGACCAGGTGCTCTTCTAGCCAGACAAATGAAATGCAAAGCAGCAGCCTCCAAAATCCCATACATGCAAACAGCCCAGGGTCGTAGAGTCAGTAATCCCGTAGACATTGCTAACTGCTTTCGAGATTACTATGCATCCCTATACAAACTGACTACCCCCACAGATACAGCTACTTCAGCAGCCACTTGTATCTCCCAGTTCCTTGACCTAATACAACTACCCTCCCTTACACCCGACCAATTAGCAGATCTTAATGCCCCGTTCTCAATGCCAGAAATCCTGAAAGCTATCCCCTTGTTATCCCTACACAAAGCCCCAGGATGGCTTTTGTAATGAGTATTTTAAAATGAATGCAGATATTCTAACACCACACCTCTACACTTCCTTTAATCACATTATGCAGACAGGCAATATCCCAGAGGAATCCTTAGAAGCCATCATTATCACAATTCCCAAGCCCGGTAAGTCCCATGATATCCCAGCCAATTATAGGCCTATCTCACTCCTAAACACTGACCTTAAAACCTATGCAAATATTCTAGCCTCCCATATATCATGTTGCATCTCCCCACTAATACATGCAGACCAAGCTGTTTTTATTCCAAAAATGCCAAACATCTGACGGCACAAGAAGAATATTAGACCTTATATAATGGGCTGAATTCCACAAAACACCTTCTTTGCTCCTCTCTCTGGATGCAGAGAAGGCCTTTGACAGAGTTCATTGGTCCTATCTTAACTCAGTCCTCCAAAAATTTGGATTCACAGGCAACATCAACAAAGCTATAATAGGAAAATGGCCATCTCTGGTTGCCTGTGCGCATTGCGTGTGCGCCTGTGCTCACCGTGCGCACACCCGTGCGCTCCAATGGTGCCAAACGGCCTATTTAAGCAGACAGCACCCTGCAGCAGATGCTGTCCATTCTACAGCATGTGTTCCTGAGCAATCTGTTATCTGATTATCTGTTCCTGTGACCCAGCTTGTCTTGACCCTGCTTGATCTCTGTCTGCACTGACCTTGGCTTCCAGCCTGTACCACCATTTTGTCAACTAGCACAAGACCGGAGGAATCTCTTCAGTTGTCACCGGTGACCAGCTCAACCCTCGTGTCATCCTCACTCCTGAGCCTCCTGTCTGCTCTACTCACAAATCAGGGTCACAAGAGAGGTTACTCCTGCATAAGTCAGACTCCACCAGCAGGTACGTGGCAGTAACAGACAGACATGCCTGAGTCTGCGCAGGAGACTCCCATGGGCGATCTCTGTTTGCATCTGGTTGGCCTGACCCAGGCCGTCAAGACCCTGCAGGATGGCTACACCCGACTGGAGGAACGGGTGCAAGAGTTCGCCTCAGCCATGGACCCTGGAAGTAGCCAGCCCATGGCCTGTACCTTGGTGGTCCTGCCGCTGGAACCTAAGGTTCCTTGGCCGGATCGGTTTTCAGGCGACCGCACCAAGTTCTTGTCGTTTCGCAATTCCTGCGAACTCTACTTTGCACTTCAACCCCGCACCTTTTCCCTGGAGACCACAAAGGTGGGGTTAGTGATTTCCCTATTGCTGGGGGACCCTCAGTCCTTGGCACAGCGCCTACTGGAACAAGAGGCCGCAGAAGTGAGCAGCTTGACTCTGTTCTTCCAGGCTATGGCAGTATTATATGAGGATCCCTATCAAGTCACTACTGCCGAGGCAGCACTCCATGCGCTCCAGCAAGGCCGCCGTATGGCAGAGGACTAGGTAATGGAGCTCAGGCACTGGAGTGCTGATACCGCATGGAACGAGGCAGCTCTTTGTTACCAGTTCCATTTGGGCCTCTCAGATCCCCTTAAAGATGAACTAGCCTGTGTTGGAGTGCCCTGCACCCTAGACTCCCTAGTAAATCTGTCTATTCAGATAGACAGGTGCCTCAGAGAGCGCAGGGCTGAGAAATTGGTGGCACCTGATCAGTCTGAACCCATGCAGCTGCATCTTCTCTGGCCATCTCCTACATCGGAAGAAAGACAACACCGCCTCAGCAACCGCCTATGTCTGTACTGCGGGAAGCCAGGACATATAGTGAGAACGTGCCCTGCCAAGTGTGGTAAGTGTTCACCAGTCTTCTGTGGTGACGCTCCAGTCACCCCGAATACCTCCACTCATCTCACTCTTCTGCTCTCCCTACAGCTTCCCGACAGGAGCATCCTGGTGACTGCAATCATTGACTCCGGTGCTTGCAGTGGATTCATTGATTAGACCTTTGCGGCCCAGCACCTGATTCCGTTGCAACCCAAATTCTATGGGATAGTCGTACGGTTGGCAGACGGCACTACCATTAAGCCAGGTGTCATCATGTATGAGACACTGCCCATACCTGCTTCTAACCCTGACGGTCATCGGGAACTCCTGCTATTGGACGTCATCGCGTCCCCACTTTTTCCGATTATCCTCGGCTTACCTTGGCTGCAGGCCCACAGCCCCTGCATCAATTGGGCTACCGAGACCAAATTCTTGCCTCCAGCACTGCTTCACAGGAACTGAGGGGCCTAACCCCACTCTGCTCAGTCTGGATAGTGACCCTGACTCTGAGACCTGCCTGTCAGTTCCTTCATTCTACCATTCCTTCCTAGACGTGTTAAGTAAGAAGGGGCTGAACAGCTACCCCCCCATAGGCCATATGACTGTCCTATTGAGCTCCTTCCCGGAGCCGAGGTCCCCTTTGGAAGGATTTTTCCTCTGACCGAGCTGGAGCTAACAGCCCTCAAGGTTTACATAGATGAAAACTTGGAAAAGGGTTTCATCCTGCCCTGTACATCCCCAGCATGGGCTGAAATCTTCTTTGTCGAAAAGAAGAATCACACCCTGAGGCCTTGTATATACTATCGGGAGTTAAACAAGATACCGGTCAAAAACCGTTATCCCCTGCCCTTGGTCCTGGAGCTCTTCCAGGGACTTCGAACGGCAACAGTATTCACAAAGCTGGACCTCCGCGGGGCTTATAATCTAGTCTGTATCCGGGAGTGCGATGAATGGAAAACCGCCTTCTGCACCCAGTTCGGGCACTTTGAGTGCTTGGTGATGCCCTTTGGACATTGCAACCCCCCAGCTACGTTCCAGCATTTCATGAACGATGTGTTCAAGGATTATCTGGATCTCTTCGTGATCGTCTACTTAGATGACATCTTGATATTCTCCCCCACGTTGGAAGAGCATCACAAACATGTTGCCTGTATTCTGAGCCGCCTTCAGCAGCATGGGCTTTATGCCAAGGCCGAGAATTGTGAACTTGAACATTCCAGTTTCTCCTTCCTAGGACTCATTATTTCGGTCACAGGTATTACCATGGACCCCCAAAAGGTCTCTGCTATTCTCCAATGGCCTGCCCCCACAGAAAAGAAGGGAATTCAGCGTTTCATTGGCTTTGCCAACTTCTACAGGAAGTTCATAAAAGGATTCTCTACTATCATCGCCCCGATCATACAGCTTACTAAACTGAATACACGGTTCGTGTGGTACAAGGAAACCCAACCCGCCTCGAAGCACCCTTATCCGGCCCTGCCATTTGTTCTAGAGGTGGATGCTTCTGAGGTTGCTGTTGGGGCCGTCCTGTCACAAAGACAAGAAGCCAAAGCTGCCCTTCACCTGGTGGCATTCTACTCCCAAAAGTTGTCCTCACCAGAAAGGAACTATGACGTCGGAGACCATGAGCTACTGGCTATTAAAGATGCTCTGGAAGAGTGGCACTATTTGTTAGAAGGAGCCAGGCACCCTATTCTGATCTTTACAGATCACAAAAACCTTGAGTATCTCAGATCAGCCAGAAGACTGAAACCTCGTCAAGCCCGGAGGCCTGGGTTGAAGAACACCAAACCGGATGCCTTGTCCCGGATGTTCCGCAAACCTGGAGATTCCATGATTCCGGACGCTGTGCTGCATCCCAGAAACTTTCTACAATCTTTCACAGGGGGACTTGTTGTCTCATATTAGGCAGTCTCTGGCTAAGACTCCCAAACCAGCAGACACCAACCTGATAGCAAGAGATGGATTACTATGACACAAGAACAGGCTTTTTGTACCAGAGGGGCAGCGTCTATCTGTTCTGGCATCCTGTCATGACCATAAGCTAGCAGGTCATTTTGGAACCCGCAAGACTGCTGAACTCTTGCTACGTTATTTCTGGTGGCCCCGGGCAGACGAGGACTGTCGGAAGTATGTCAGCTCCTGCCCCACCTGCGCCCAACACAAGAACAGTAAAGCCAAGGCATGGGGGCTACTAAGGACACTTCCTGTACCTGAGCGGGCATGGTCTATGATCTCCATGGACTTTATTGTAGAGCTTCCACCATCCCAGGGGTATACGACAATCTTTGTGGTCGTGGACCATTTAACTAAAATGGTGCACTTCTTACCCATGAAGGGTACACCATCAGTGGCCGAAACGGTTGAAATCTTCATTTGGGAAGTAGTCAGACTCCATGGAGTACCCTTGAGCTTCGTCTCCGACCGTGGAGTCCAATTTACGCCCAAATTTTGGAAAGCCCTGTGTTCCTCCCTGGACATCGAACTCGCCCTCTCATCTGCCTACCACCCACAGACACAAACGGCCAAATGGAGAGAACCAATCAGACACTTAAGCAATATCTATGCTGCTTCTCTTCGTTTTCACAGGACGACTGGGTCTCTCTGCTGCCATTGGCTGAATTTGCCTTCAACAATACGGTTCACTCAGCCACTAAACAATCCCCATTCCTGGCCAACTACGGCTTTCATCCAACCTTTATGCCCACAGGCAACTCTGAAAGCATAGTACCCGCAGTACAGGAGACTGCCAAATTTCTGGAGGAGAATAATAAACTTTTACAGGAAACCTTGGCCCGGACTCAGCAGTACAATAAAGAGATCTTTGACAAAGGGAGACAGGAAGAGTTGGACCTACAAGCCGGAGAACAAGCCTGGCTCACCACAAAGAACCTTAAACTGGCCTGCCCATCAAGGAAATTGGGACCCAGGTTCATTGGACCTTTTCGGGTGAAGAGGAAAGTCAACCAAGTGGCATATGAGTTGGAACTCCAGCCGTCTCTGCAGGTCCATCCTGTTTTTCATGTGGCCCTGTTAAAACCTATGACCCCAAATCCTTTTCCAGAGGCAGAACATAGGCCCGCCAGGGCCAATTTTAGTGGATGGCGAGGAAGAATTTGAAATTGAATCCATCCTGGACTGCAGGAAAAGGGGTGGCAGGGTTCAATACCTCGTGAAATGGAAGGGTTATGGCCCTGAAGAGAGCTGCTGGGAGCCCGAAGCCAACATCCACGCGGATGAACTTATCCAGTTCTTCAAGGATAGCAATCCTGCTAGGTTTGCCCGGCTGGGTATCCGGAGGCTGCCCTTGGGGGGGGCAATGTTAGGAAAATGGCTGTTTCTGGCCATCTCTGGCTGCCTGTGCCCATTGCGCGCGCGCCCGTGCGCTTTCGCGTGTGCGTCCATGCACGCCAATAGCGCCAAACGACCTATTTAAGCAGATAGCACCCTGCAGCAGATGCTGTCCATTTTACAGCGTTAGTGTGTTCCTGAGTGATCCGTTATCTGATTATTTTCAAATAAGTTTTATTGAAAGAGTTTTCATACAGTAACCACAATACGACAGTATGGCAAGGTAAAGCGTATAGGTTATTCACGGTCCCAGAACATAACAAAACCTGGGGATAAGTGGTTACCAAAAAATCTGTGAGAGTCGGAATACAGCTGGAGAGCAATTGGTGAAATTCCTGGTACCTGAGGCGCGAGGGAGGTACGGACCCCCGGAACGCCCACCTGGCCACCCCATGGGGATCAAGCTGTGGCCGGGGGGGTTAGCCCCAAAGGATCATACACTCACCCTGGCCACTCACCCTGGATTTGTCTGGGCTTGGGATAGGAACTCAAGGTGTGAGCCCTCATAGCGAACGCGAGGTGTGTGACCCAAAGCTTAAAGGGGGTGGCAGATACCTAAAGAATAGGTAACCTGCCACTCCAGCCTATGTCCTGTGGTGTCCAGGGTAAACCATACTATGAAATCCATTATCATTAGATACTGGTTGCAATTGGGAGAAGAAAAAGGTGAGAAGACCAGGGAGATAAGCTACAAGAAGGAAAAAGAAGGGTGAGAGTTAAAGAACGAGGAGAAGAAAAGAAAGGGAGGAGAGAGCGACTGGAGGATGGCTATTTGAACTGGGTAATGAGCACAACTCTGACAATGTGAAGGAAAGCGGGGGGGCGCAGTCATAACTTGACGCCCATGTATTGGGCCCATGGTTCCCAAATGCATTCAAATTTTGTAACCTTATCTAGGCCAATGCTGGAGATCTTTTCTTGGGACATTATCCAAGACACCTTACGTTTTACTGTCCGGATATAAACAGAGTGGGATTTCCACGCCCGGGCGATTGTCAGCTTTGCCCATAGTAAAATAAAGAAAACCAGCATTTGGATGTGTTTGGATAAGGCAGGTATGGGCTGATTAAGGAGAGCTATCTGGGGGCTCTGGGGGATGTCAGTGTTGGTAATTTTGCGTAATAAGTGGAATAGTCTATTCCAGAAACTTCTAACCTTGGGGCATTCCCAAAAAATGTGGTTAAGGGAACCAACATGCCCACAGTCCCTAAAGCAGAGAGAGGACGTGGATGGGAACATCCTGGCTAGGTGGAGAGGGATCAAGTACCATCTCATCATAAGCTTAATATTCGCCTCTATTAGAGAAGTGTTTAAAATACCTTTGAAGGATCTAGTGAAGGTCTGATGCCAAGTTTCGATATCCCAGTCCATCCCAAGGTCCTCTTCCCAGGCGCGTATGTATGAGGCCTTTTCCTGTGGGTCAACCAGGCCGGAGTAGACTAATGAGATTCCTCCCTTCACGTCCGAGATTTCAGAGCACCAACGTTCAAAGGGGGTGGCCGTTAAGGGGACTGTCTTGTCTGACCAGATGGAATGTAAAAAGTGAGAAATTTGGGAGAAGCAGAACTTCTCAGCAGGGGGCATTTCCAATTGTGCAGAGCAGTGTTTGAGAGTTAGAGGGCCCCTTGAGTTGAAATAGTTTGCGATCCTAAGTAAACCTTTGTTTAACCACCATTCAAAGGCCCTGATGTCCCAACCAGGGGGAAAGAGGGGATTGTTAAATATGTGTGACATGGGGCACCAGGGAGACGTAATTGAGTTGGATTTGTGGATCCTGTCACAGAGCTGAATGGAGTGCGAGAGCGTCGGGGCTAGAATGGGTGGTCTAAGTTTAGAGGGACACCAGGCTAGATAGTCTAGTGTGAATGAGGGGGTGGCCTGTCTCTCCATAGAAACCCAGTCGGGTTTAGGGCCTTTGACATATATAATGGAGAATTGGGCCAATTGTGCTGCTACGTAGTATTACCAACGTTTAGGAAGGCTTAACCCCCCCTTATGTCTAGGTCTGTACAAGACATGCTTGGGAAGATGATGACCCTTGCTACCCCATATGAATTTGATTATTGTGGATTGTAGTCTATTTAAGTGAGATTTGTTGATCGGGACAGGTAGGAAGCGAATAAAATAAAGGATCCTAGGCAATAAAGTCATTTTTATGGTATTAACTTTGCCCAGCCAGGACAAGCCAAGTGATTCCCAAAGCGCTAGATCAGATTGTAGTTTTTTGTAAAGTGGGGGGTAATTTGATTCATATATGCGGTCAAAAGAGGACGGGAGGGTTATCCCTAGATAAGGAATATTTGTCTCTCTCCATGAAAAGGGGAATTGTTCTTTTAGCCTCTCGGCTAGTGGGCCCGAGGTGGAAATATTTAAGATCATTGATTTGGACATATTAACATGGAGGCCTGAGCAGCTGCCCAAGTTTTGTAAGACTTGGGTGATGATCAGGAGTGAGATGAGGGGTGAGGTGACGAATAGCAGAACGTCGTTGGCAAATAACATGCATTTGTGAGTAGCTTGCCCACACTGGACTCCGTGTATGTCTGGGTTAGATCTAATTGCAATGGCTAATGTCTCCATCGCCATTGCGAAAAGTAGAGGAGATAAAGGGCATCCCTACCTGGTGCCTCATTCAATGGAGAAGGGGTCTGAGTAGTGGCCCTGAAAGTGCACCTGGACTCTCGGGTGTGAGTAAAGGGCTGCTAGTATGGATATAAACTTGGGACCGAAGCCCCATCTGCTCAGAATCGTGAATAAATAGGGCCAGGATATTGTGTTGAAGGCCTTGTGGAGATCAATCGACAGTAGGAGTCCCTCCTGAGTATGCGCCCCCCCCCAACCCGACCGAAGAAGAGAAATAATATTTGAGGCTCATCGAATTTGGTCTGGACCTTGCCTCCCAGGGATGAAACCAACCTGATCTTTATGCACATATAGTTTGATAAAGGATGCTATCCGGTTTGCAAGAATCTTAGTCATAATTTTAAGATTATTTATTAAGGAGATTGGCCTATAATTTCCAACTTCGCTAGTATCCTTTCCTGGTTTAGGCAGTACTGTGATGTATGCTAAGTTGGCCTGGGAGTCCAGAGGTTGCCCATCCCTTAGTAAGTTAAAGAGTCTAGCCAAATACGAGGAGAGAAGGGGCAAACGTCTTGTAATAAAGACTGGAGAAGCCGCCTGGGCCCGGAGCTGAGGACGTTTTAAGATCCTTGATGACCTGGTAGATTTCTGATTCTGAGAAGGGGGCCTCTAGGGCGGGCTGGTGTTGGTCTTCGATTTTGGGGAGGGGGATTCCCTCCAAGAAGGCATCCCTTCGATCTATGAACCCCAGAGATTTCCTAGAGTACAGAGTAGAAGTTAAGTAGAAGTTATGAAAAGTCTCTAGAATGAGTTTTGGGCTTTGAGTGATGGTACCAGACAGGGATTTGATCTTTGGGCACGAGAGAAGCTTAAATCTGGAGGACAATTTGGAAGCCAACTTGGGGCCTATCTTATTACCCGATAGATAAAAGCATCCCGCTGTCCAGTGTAGATGTTTATTAGCTGCGGACCAGATTCAGGGCTAATTTTAGTTTCCATGTTTTTTATGTCAATCTGACGTTCCCGCTTCCACTGTGATCCTAAACGGATAAGCACCCCCCTGATTGCAGCCTTATACCCACCCCATAGGGAATTAGGTGATGTCTCAGGTGAGTCATTAAGCTTAAAGTAATCTTTAATCTCATTCCCTATCATGTTCGCTAAAGTGGGGTTGGAGAGTATAGACTCATTCAACCGCCACGGACGTGGGCCTGCAGGGGACAGAGGACCGGTTAACGTGATGATAACTGAGTGGTCAGACCACGGTACATCAAGGATTGAGGACCGTTGAAGCCTGTGAGTCTTGTTTGATGGAAGAAAGATATGAACGATTCTTGCGTAAGTGTTGTGGGTTATTGAGAAGTGTGTATAGTCTTTGGCAGGGGGGTTAGCCTCTCTCCAAGAATCCACTAGGCCAAATGAGTTAAGGAGATGGGATATTTTCAAGCTCTGTCTAGGGGGACGCTTGGGTTGTAGGAGCCCCGAAGCCTGTTTGTCCAACAAAGTATCAAATGCAATGTTTGAGTCCCCGCCCACCTCCGGGGTGCCTTCGAAGTGAGGGGCAAGAGAGTGGAACAATCGTGAAAAGAATGCCGACTGGCCCTGACTAGGGACATAGTAAGAGACAAATGTGTAAATAAAACCCCAATGTCTCCCTTGACCAAGAAATACCTGCCCTCCTGATCTTTCACTGTGAGGGTATGGCGGAAGGCTACACTTTTGGATATGAGGATAGCAACCACCCTTTTCTTAGATAGAGCTAGAGAGATAAAAAGTAGGCTACTTGTGGTGGATAAACGAGGGATTAAAGTTACCTGGAAAGTGAGTTTCTTGTAACATCACGACATCAAGGCCCTTGAAATGGTAGAATTGTAGGGCTTTATGCCTTTTAGAGGGGGAATTTAAACCCTGTGTGTTGTGAGTAGCAATTTTGAGGGGAGAGTTGGATTGTGTGGGTTTAGCCATGGCCATAGGAGGGTGGAAACGCTAGTGCATTGAAATGGGTACTTACCACCTGGGAGATTGGGAAGACCCCGGGATGGACCGGCGAAACTGGATCAAGAGCTTCTGGGTGTGAAGAAAGGATGGGATTGCAGATTGAACTCTGTGAAAGTAGCCAACCTCTGGAAAACAGCATAAGCAGCATTAGTACAGGAAGAGACCTGAAAGAAAAGTAGAAGGAGAAAAACAGGGAAGAGAGAATTCAGCAACATTGATCTTGAGTGGGGAGAACAAACCACTCATTCCCATCCCCCTGGGGAACAGAGGGCTGCCAAGGTGGGATACACGGGCCAGCACCACCCAAGGAGGTAAGAAAGAAATAGTTAAGTTGTGACCCCAGAAATTACAGGGATCTAACAGCGAGCTCAAACTTGGGGGCCCAGTTCACAAAGAGGGAGCAAAACAAGTCATTAAAGTTCAAAGTGGAAGATTGGATTCTCGTCGTCTCTTGCTTTGCTGCTTGTTCCAAAGTGGAGTGATAGGGCTCCCCGGAGGGGGTTTCTTAGAGGAGCTGAGGCGAGGTTCTTGCAATGTTGAGGTGGCATCCTGTGAAATAAGGCCCATCTTGAGGAGTATACGTTCATCCTCCTGTAGTGAAAAAAACCAAAGGTTTTGGAGCGATGTGTGAATTGTAGGCAGAAGGGGAACGACCACCAATATTTGATCGACTTTTGTGATAAAATTGACAGTAGAGGTTTGAGGGAACATCTCTTCTGGGTGGTGGCTGGTGAGACGTCTGAAAACACCTGAATTGAGTGACCCTGGATAGCCAAGGAGTCTAGTTCCCTAGACTTTTTCATAATCCCTTCCTTTATGGCATAAAAATGAGGTTTGACGATGATATCCCTCAAAAGGCCATCTTGGAGTGGCGGTTGTAAAGGTCTATGAGCCTGATCCAGTTCAAGTCTATGATCCGGAGTATTGGGGAGAGTCTCTTTAATGAAGGATTTAACCGATTTCTGGACATCCAGAATATATTCGGGTAGCCCTCTGATACGAATGTTGCCACTTCTGTTCCTGTTCTCAAGGTCATCGATCTTTGCAATGGCTGTTTCCAATTGATCTTGGAGGGTTTGGATGCAGTGGGTGTTCTGGTTAACCACAGCAGAGGTGTTGTCCATCGTCTGCTCTATAGCTTTAATGCGGGTGCCCAGGTTATGAATGTCTGCTTTAATCGTTTAAGTGATGTGGGCAGCGTTCTGGACTAGCCCTGCAGCCAGCATTTTTGAGAAGCGATTGAGCAGAAGGCTCATATCTGAGGGCTGGTGTTGTGGGAAAGGAGAGTTCTGGATGAGGCCTACATGGCTGGAGGGGCTATCCCGCCTGGGGGTGAACAGAACATCCTCCATAGTCCTCCTCAGGAGTTCCTCCGTGGATGCTGGGGACACCTGGAGACCTATGATAGGGGTAGGGGGGGTTGCTGGTGGAACCGAAGCCCTTTCATCCTCACCCACTGTGTCTGCTATAGAGTCCATGTCCTCTGTGATGCAGCGTTGGAGAGTCGCGGCTGCCATCTTGGCTGGGCCTGAGGCCTGCGGGCCAAATACAAGCTGCCTCTGTACCTCTCTTTTGGGGGTTCACCATCATATGACCCGGCTCCCTGGATGCTCCAGTGAAAGTGGCGGCAGGATGCAGCAGGTATGCGGCCATGCAACGGCCCGGGAGTCCTCTGTAGACAGGAGCAGGTCGGAGCTCCCGTTCAATGCGTGTGATCGGAGGTCCCAGGCATGTGCACTGATCTGTTATCTGTTGTCTTGACCCTGCATGATCTCTGCCTGCACTGACCTTGGCTTCCACAACCACTCTCCTGCCTGCTCCCATCTACCTTTGCTGTTAGCCCGTTAACAAACTCTGCCTGTGCCCGACTATTCTTCTGCCTGCCCTTTCTGTACTGCACCGCCAGCCAGTCGCCGACCCAGCCTGTACCACCATTCTGTCAACTAGCACGAGACCGGAGGAATCTCTTCAGTTGTCACCTATGACCAGCTCAACCCTTGTGCCATCCTCACTCCTGAGCCTCCTGTCTGCTCTACCAGGGGTTCATGAATCAGGGTCGCAAGAGAGGTTACTCCTGCATAAGTCGGACTCCACCACCAGGTATGTGACAATTATATTCACAACCATCGGCAAGGGTTTGGACGTCTGGTATGACCTCTGACTCTTTTGCAATCTTCAACAGCACAAGACAGGGATGCCCCCTTTCCCTGTTAATATTTGCACCAGTGATGGAGCCCCTCGCAACAGCCATCAGAGCTCATCCGGCGATATCAGGGCTTAAGATTGGAAACACTACCCACAAACTAGGACTCTACCCAGATGATGTCAGTGTTATCCTGACCAATCCCCTTCAGTCCCTACCAGCACTTCATGACCTTCTGATACAGTTTGGCCAGATATCTTTATACAAAATCAACTGCTCCAAATCAAATTTGATGGGCATATGTCTAGATCAAAATACTAAAGCAAATCTCACTCGTCTATCCCCGTTTCCATGGGCCCCAGCCTCGATGTTCACTTACCTAGGAATACAGTTATCTGTACCTTCCAGCAACACCCTTCGTATAAATTATGAACCACTTCTTAAGAAACTACAGGACATATGCACCTCCCTGCGATCCACTCGTGCCTCCTGGGCTGGGAGGATAGCGTTATCCAAAATGTTTCTCTTGCCTCACCTGCTATATCTGTTCCGAACCCTCCCACTACCACTACTCTCTTCTACGCTCTAAAGCATCATCAACAATTTTATTTGGGAAGGCAAACACCTGAGAGTTAAACACTCCATTATGTGCACTACAACAGCCAAAGCAGGAATGGGAAGATCCTAACATCAAGAATTACTACAAAGCAGTTTTACTAAACCAAATCCAACATTGGTGGTCATCCTCATCATGCCCTCTGTGGGCACAAATAGAAGAAACCACCCTTCACCATCCCACCAAATCCTCGCTAGCGGCTATATGGCTTCAACACAGACCAATGATACAGTAAACGCAACCCTCAATGTATGGGGCGCAATCCATCATAAAAACAACGGTCTCTCGAGAAAAGCATTGGAATCTCTTCCTCTGGCCGCACTAGAAATAATATGCTCTGATATGTCCCTAGCCTTGTGGATAACAGTGGGCATTACCACAGTTGGAAACATTCTACAAGAAGGACAGCTATGCCCCTTCCAACACCTACATGAGGAGTACAACATTCCCAACAAGGACTTCTTCAAATACCTGAGAATGTGACATGCCTTATCCTCTATCACTTGATCAGAACGACCCCTCATGACCGATCTCATATAAATCTACGACCACCCTGCATCACTCATGAAAGGATCCTCTATTTTCTAGAAAAAGCTGGACTCTACTCAAACCCCACAAAAGACTCCATCCATGAAAAAATGGGAAGATACTCTAAACTTCTCAATGTACCTTACATCCTGGCACCTAGCAATGCTTCTCACCCTGAAGACCTCTAAATGCATATGACATTGGGAAACAGTGCAAAAAATACTCCACCGATGGTACGTCATGCCAATGAGAATATCCCGCTTCTCGCTATCCCATTCACCTACCTGCCGCAGAAACTGTGGAGACTCAGGAACCATGGTACATGCCTGGTGGTCCTGCCCACTACTCCATCCATTCTGGCAATATGTTCAGTCCCTTATCACCAACATCACCGGCAACTGTACAAAAATCACACCCAAAATAGCACTGCTAGGCCTGGGAATAGAAAAATTGTGACTCTAGTGGAGTCTTTGCACTCCCTGATTACAGGCATGGGCACTCTCATTGGATCTGTGGCTGTTGGGCTATGGTTCATTATTTCTGGAGCAAATCTTTCATACTGCTATTTCAGGTAACTATCTTCTAGATTCTTTACTTGGTGCATACTCTATACTAGGTCCACATTTTCACTCTTGTTTCTTTTTCTTGCTCTTTATTTTTTACCCATCCTCACTATTGCTATACTTTTCATTCTGGATACTTCTTCCTTTCACTCACTTTCACTTTCACTCAGTACCCTGCATTCCCTTTGTCTCCACAACAAATATCTCTCCTACCAATCCACCTCCAGTCATGCACCATCCACACTCTACTATCCTTCTAACATTTACACATTGACTACATGTATTAATATGTGCTTACATGCACTTCCTTATAGATCCCATGGAGGACTAAGGTTACACTTTTATGGACATTGTTAGACCATGCTCCTCCGGCCGCACTTCCATTGTGGGTGCTCTGCTACCTTGCCGCCAGAATTCACCGCCTCAGCTCCTGGGGGAGGGACTCATTCCCCCAGCTCATTCTGTGCAGCCGCTACTTCTGCTCATAGTAACAGCATACTTGTAAGTATGGGTGGACATTTTGTCACCTGTTCTTTTCTCCATGTACTCTTTAGTTGTACTGATTGATGCCTCTATACCATATAGATATTCCCTATGCATTGTTCCTGATGAGTGGTAATGACCAAGAAACGCGTCAAGCCACTGACACCTCCACCATGCCTAACTTATGAGAATACATTTTTCAGATTACTGGACATCCAGGTTTTGCTGTGCTAATTTATGGAGACAATTTTGACACTATGTTTTATGCATTTTGCTGTTTACCTTTCCTATTTGTGCCCTGCCATACATCATGTACATATATGAAATTATTTTTATATCTATGTATTTATGCACAGTATGATATGACCATTGGTGTTATTTACAATTTTGCATGCATAAATAAAACTACTCATATACAATTAGCATTATGTGCTTCCAGGATGCATGCTTCATATAAAGTCCCAAACCCCCCACTTTTGTTTCAGTTATAGGGATGGAGGACACACAGGACCCCACTGTCACGGCCCTCATGTAATGTCCCACTAGCCTTGGGTTGGCTTTGCTTTTTTGGGAATAGAAAAATGGGACGCCTATCATCACATCATCCTTACCCACATCCTAATTGCAGCTATACTTTCCATAACTCTAATTGGAATGCCACCTCGCCACCCTCACCTCAATTAGTCCCTCAACTCCTTACCCAACATCTACAGATGGAACTCATGTTCACCAAAGCAAACTTGACTCTCCCTAAATTCCGGAAAGAATGGGTTCCATGGCTAAATCACTCCAATACTGACACTTCCTCCTTGCTTAAATGATAACACAGTACTACTCCCATTAAATCTGATGGTACCTACCTCACGTGCAGAACAAACCCTATCTCTGCCTAATTGTTAAGTATAGCGCTCTTCACCGCCTTGTCATAACACCCCCCCCCCCCCCCAACCTACCTGGACCTACAATTTGGACTGTATAATGTATTGTCATAAGAACATAGCTTTGATAAGTTTGTACTCACCAACAATTTCTTGTTTTCTCAGATTGTATATTGCATCATCTATGCTTTAAACATCACTTATAAGTAAAAGTATGTACATTTGATAAAACTTCAATAAAAAAAGTAAGTAAAAAAAAAAAAAATATCCTGCATTTCCATCACCATTCTAGTTAAAGTAATATTAGTGAGAAAGGCAACCTTGTGTGTGAGATGCCATAGGAAACATGATTCAGTGGGATAAAAAGGAGGTGCTTTTAATACATGTAACACAGTAGATCCTATATTGAAAGTACCAATTTTTTGGAGGTACAATCTTGAACACAGCTTTTATGAAATGCTCAAACAGTAAGTGCACATCCCACTTATAATTAGTCAGAGTGGAGAGAGACAAGATCTGAACCTTCAAAAAAATAGTATCACAGTCCTTTCTCCAAACCCGTCTCCAAAAAGTTGAAAATGTGAGAGGCTGTTGTTTTAAAATGATCAATTTTGTTTGCCGTTGTGATTAGTGTTGAGTGAACCCGAACTGTAAAGTTCGGGTCCGTACCGAACTTTGAGGTGTCCATGACCCGGACCCAAACCCGGACAATTGAAAAAAAGTTTGGGTTCGGGTATTTGACCACGCATGTTGAATAGCTGCAGGGCAGCCAATCAACAAGCATTTCACTGGTTTGCCCTTAGAAGCCATCACAGCCATGCCTACTAATGGCATGGCTGTGATTGGCCAGTGCATCATGTGACCCAGCCTCTTTATAAGCTGGAGTCACTTAGTGCTGCAGTCACATGCTCTCTGAGACTCTGACTAGTGTAGGGAGAGGATGCTGCCGGCGCTGTGAGGGACAGATTGCAGATATATATAATGACATCTCATCGATCTGATTGTGGACTAGATAGAGACTACTTTTACTGCTTTGAGGGACAGATTGCAGATCTCATCCTGCATTACAGAACGATCTGCTTTGAGGGACAGATTGCAGATCTCATCCTGCATTACAGAACGATCTGACTGGACCAGGTAGAGTCTACTGCTTAGAGGGACAGACTGCAGATCTCATTGTGCATTACAGAACAATCTGACTGGACTAGGTAGAGTCTACTGCTTAGAGGGACAGATTGCAGATCTCATCCTGCATTACAGAACGATCTGATTGGACTAGGTAGAGTCTACTGCTTAGAGGGACAGATTGCAGATCTCATCCTGCATTACAGAACGATCTGACTGGACTAGGTAGAGTCTACTGCTTAGAGGGACAGATTGCAGATCTCATCCTGCATTACGGAACAATCTGACTGGACTAGTTAGAATCTACTGCTTTGAGGGACAGATTATTGTTCTAAATCATCTCCTACTCCTATAGGGTCAGGTTCCTGCTGTTGCTGTAAGGGACAGATTATTGTTCTATAATCATCTCCTAGTTCTAAAGGGAGAGGTTTCTGCTGGTCTTGTAAAGGAAAGATTATTTCTAAAATCATCACCTACTCCTATAGGGTAAGGTTCCTTCTGTTGCTGTAAGGGACAGATTATTGTTCTATAATCATCTCCTAGTTCTAAAGGGAGAGGTTCCTGCTGGTCCTGTAAGGGACAGATAATTGTTCTAAAATCATTGCCTACTCCTATAGGGTCAGGTTCCTGCTGTTGCTGTAAGGGACAGATTATTGTTCTACAATCATCTCCTAGTTCTAGAGGGAGAGGTTCCTGATGGTCCTGTAAGGGACAGATAATTGTTCTAAAATCATCGCCTACTCCTATAGGGTCAGGTTCCTGCTGTTGCTGTAAGGGAAAGATTATTGTTCTATAATCATCTCCTAGTTCTAAAGGGAGAGGTTCCTGCTGGTCCTGTAAGGGACGGATAATTGTTCTAAAATCATTGCCTACTCCTATAGGGTCAGGTTCCTGCTGTTGCTGTAAGGGACAGATTATTGTTCTATAATCATCTCCTAGTTCTAAAGGGAGAGGTTCCTGATGGTCCTGTAAGGGACAGATAATTGTTCTAAAATCATCGCCTACTCCTATAGGGTCAGGTTCCTGCTGTTGCTGTAAGGGAAAGATTATTGTTCTATAATCATCTCCTAGTTCTAAAGGGAGAGGTTCCTGCTGGTCCTGTAAGGGACGGATAATTGTTCTAAAATCATTGCCTACTCCTATAGGGTCAGGTTCCTGCTGTTGCTGTAAGGGACAGATTATTGTTCTACAATCATCTCCTAGTTCTAGAGGGAGAGGTTCCTGATGGACCTGTAAGGGACAGATAATTTTTCTAAAATCATCACCTACTCCTATAGGGTCAGTTTCCTGCTGATGCTGTAAGGGAAAGATTATTGTTCTATAATCATCTCTTAGTTCTAAAGGGAGAGGTTCCTGCTGGTCCTGTAAGGGACAGATAATTGTTCTAAAATCATCGCCTACTCCTACAGGGTCAGGTTCCTGCTGTTGCTGTAAGGGACAGATTATTGTTCTATAATCATCTCCTAGGTCTAAAGGGAGAGGTTCCTGTTGGTCCTGTAAGGGACAGATTATTGTTGTAAAATCATTGCCTACTCCTATAGGGTCAGGTTCCTGCTGTTGCTGTAAGGGGCAGATTATTGTTCTATAATCGTCTCCTAGTTCTAAAGGGAGAGGTTCCTGCTGGTCCTGTAAGGGACAGATAATTGTTCTAAAATCATTGCCTACTCCTATAGGGTCAGGTTCCTGCTGTTGCTGTAAGGGGCAGATTATTGTTCTACAATCATCTCCTAGTTCTAGAGGGAGAGGTTCCTGATGGTCCTGTAAGGGACAGATAATTTTTCTAAAATCATCATCTACTCCTATAGGGTCAGGTTCCTGCTGTTGCTGTAAGGGGCAGATTATTGTTCTATAATCGTCTCCTAGTTCTAAAGGGAGAGGTTCCTGCTGGTCCTGTAAGGGACAGATTATTGTTCTAAAATCATCGCCTACTCCTATAGGGTCAGGTTCCTGCTGTTGCTGTAAGGGACAGATTATTGTTCTATAATCATCTCCTAGTTCTAAAGGGAGAGGTTCCTGCTGGTTCTGTAAGGAACAGATTATTGTTCTAAATCATCGCCTATTTCTATAGGGTCAGGTTCCTGCTGTTGCTGTAAGGGACACATTATTGTTCTTTAATCATCTCTTAGTTCTAAAGGGAGAGGTTCCTGCTGGTCCTGTAAGGGACAGATAATTGTTCTAAAATCATTGCCTACTCCTATAGGGTCAGGTTCCTGCTGTTGCTGTGAGGGACGGATTATTGTTCTATAATCATCTCCTAGTTCTAAAGGGAGAGGTTCCTGCTGGTCCTGTAAGGGACAGATTATTGTTCTAAAATCATCGCCTAATCCTATAGGGTAAGGTTCCTGCTGTTGCTGTAAGGGACAGATTATTGTTCTATAATCATCTCCTAGTTCTAAAGGGAGAGGGTCCTGCTGGTCCTGTAAGGGACAGATTATTGTTCTAAAATCATTGCCTACTCCTATAGGGTCAGGTTCCTGCTGCTGTAAGGGACAGATTATTGTTCTAAACGCATTGCCTACTCCTATAGGGTCAGGTTCCTGCTGTTGCTGTAAGGGACAGATTATTATTCTCCTAGTTCTATAGGGAGAGGTTCCTGCTGCTCCTGTAAGGGACATATTATTGTTCTATAATCATCTACTAGGTCTAAAGGGAGAGGTTCCTGCTGTTGCTGTAAGGGACAGATTATTGTTCTAAAATCATCTCCTAGTTCTATAGGGAGAGGTTTCTGCTGCTCCTGTAGAAGAAGAAGAATTTATTATTCATTTTTTTTGTATTAATAAATACTTAAATAGTGCTACATAGTACATTTGCGGGCAGAATGAGCAGAGTGTCAAATAAGGGACATGGTCGTGGTGCTGCTGGTGTTGGTAGTGTTGGTGAAGCTCCTGTTGGAAGGAGAGGAGGTGGTCAATCTGTGCCAGCTACACGCACAAGTGAAACACCTTTCTCAGGTAGCCAAGGTAGAACCTTCAACGTTATATGGTAGTCCCGAATGGTGAGGCCAGAAGAAGTACAGGCGTTAGTAGATTGGGTGGCTGACAATGCCTCCAGTTCCTTCACATTGTCTCTCTCCTGGTCCCTTGATGAAAGCTCCGAGCTGGCACCTGAACCCCATGGCCATCTGTCTTTCACCTCAGCCCCTTGTAAATTAGCCAAGCAGTCTGAGTCCCAAGTCATGCAACAGACTCTTACGCTTTTTGATGACTCTCCTGGTGTGCTTTCCGTGGGCCATCCACATAGCCCTGCCCCAGAAGTGGAAGACATTGAGTGCACCGATGCCCAACCACTTCTGTTGCAAGATGGGGACATGGAAACACCAGAGCAACACGTCTCTGATGATGACGAAACACAAGTGCCAACTGCTGCAGCTTTCCTCAGTGTGCAGACTGACAAGGAGGGCAGTGGTGAAGGGTGGGTGGAAGATGATGATGAGGAGGATGATGAGGTCCTAGACCCCACATGGAATGAGGGTCATGCGAGTGACATGTGCAGTTTGGAGGAAGAGGCGGTGGTCGCACAGAGGCACCAGCACAGCAAAAGAGGAAGCAGGTTGCAAATTCGGAATGAGCGTCCCCTAGACAGTAGGCCTGCTACTACCAACCACACCCAGGGACCTAGCACACCAAAGGCAGCTCAAAGGCATTCCCCAGCATGGCAGTTCTTCAGACAATGTGCTGACGACAAGACACGAGTGGTTTGCACGCTGTGCAATGATAGCCTGAGCCGGGGCCTAAATGTTCTAAACCTGAGCACAACCTGCATGATCAGGCATCTAAATTCAAGGCACAAGCTGCATTGGAATAATTACCTCAAAATCCAAGAAAGGTCTCTGCCTCCTCCTGCTTCCTCTTCTGCTGCTAGCTCGGCATCTTCCTCTACCTCTACAGTGACAGTGTCACCTGCCACCCAGCAAACAGATCATGTGACAGCAACGCCACCATGTCCGCCACCGTCCCCAAGCATTTCCACACGGTCCCATGGAAGCTTACAGCTCTCCATCTCCCAAACACTGGCGAGAAACAGGAAGTACCCCCCTACCCACCCGCGATCCCTGGCCCTGAATGCCAGCATTTCAAAATTCCTGGCCTTTGAAATGCTGTCATTCCATCTGGTGGACACGGACAGTTTTAAAAACCTGATGGCGGTGGCTGTCCCACAGTATGTGGTTCCCAGCTGCCACTACTTTTCCAGGCGAGCCATCCCTTCCCTGCACAAACAAGTAGGGGACAAGATCAAGTGTGCACTGCGCAACACCATCTGTGGCAAGGCCCACATAACCACTGATACATGGACCAGTAAGCTTGGGCAGGGAAGCTATATCTTGCTAACTGCACATTGGGCAAATGTAGTGGTGGGTGGGCCTGAGGCAGCTAGCCATTTGGCGCATGTCCTTCTGCCTCCGAGGATTGCAGGGCATTTCTCTTGCGCCTCCTGTTGCCTCCTCCTCCTACTGCGCTTCCTCCTCCTCGACCACCTCCACATCCGCTCAGCGCAACACCATCACCACCAACTTCAGCACATCCAGGGGGAAATGACAGCAGGCTGTTTTAAAACTGATATGTTTGGGGGATAAACCCCACACTGCGCAGGAGCTGTGGATGGGCAATGAACAACAGACCGATGAGTGGTTGTTGCCACTGAGCCTCAAGCCCAGCCTGGTGGTATACGACAATGGGCGAAATCTCGTAGCGGCTCTGGTCCTAGCTGGTTTGACGCACATCCCTTGCCTGGTGCATGTGCTGAATATGGTGGTACAGAAATTTCTAAAAAAACTACCCGGATATGTCAGAGCTCCTGCAGAAAGTGCAGGCCGTCTGTGTGCACTTTTGGCGTTCTCACCCTGCTGCTGCTCGCCTGTCTGCGCTGCAGCGGAACTTAGGCCTTCCCGCTCACCGCCTCCTATGTGACGTACCTTGCACATGCTGGAGAGACTGTGCGAGCAGCAGCAGGCAATAGTGGAGTTTCAGCTGCATCACACACGAGTCAGTCGCTCTGCGGAACAGCACCACTTCACCACCAACGAGTGGGCCTCCATGCGAGACCTGTGTACCGTATTGCGGTGTTTTGAGTACTCCACCAACATGACCAGTGCCGATGACGCTGTTCTCAGCGTTACTATCCCACTTGTATGTCTCCTTGAAAAAACACTTCGGGCGATGATGGAAGAGGATGTGGCACAGGAGGAGGAGGAGGAGGAAGAGGGGTCATTTCCACGGTTATCAGGCCAGTCATTCACAAGTGGCTCGGAGGGTGGGTTCGTGCACCAGCATAGGCCAGGTAAAAAATATTCAAGCCAGGGTACAGTTCTGGAGGATGAGGAGGACGAGGATGATCATGAGGAGGAGGAGGAACCGCAGCAGTGTGGCAACAACGCAGCCCGTGGGCATCCCTGGAGCAAGGACACAAATGATACACCTCCCACAGAGGACAGCTTGTCTTTGCCTCTGAGCAGCCTGGCACACATGGCCGACTACATGCTGTAGTGCCTGTGCAACGACAGCCAAGTTGCCCACATTGTAACTTGTGCTGATTGCTGGGTGGCCACCCTGCTGGATACCTGTTACAAGGACAATGTGCCATCCTTAATTTCCTCACTGGAGCGTGAGAGGAAGATACGCGTCTACAAGCGCACACTGGTAGACGCGCTGCTGAGGGCATTCCCAAATGACACCGGGGCTCTGTGGAAGCACAAGGCGAAGGCAGAGGAGGAGGAGGAAGAGGCCACCAATGCAGCTGTGGCACTGCCAGCACCTCAGAAGGCAGGGTTAGCATGGCCGAAATGTGGCAAAGCTTTGTCAGCAGCCCACCACAACAAACAGCACCACCAGCTGATAGGCAAGGTCTTAGCAGGAAGCAGCATTACAGAAACATGGTGGAACAGTATGTGTGCACACGCCTACACGTACTGACTGATTGGTCTGCCCCATTCAACTTCTGGGTCTCCAAATTGGGCACATGGCCTCAGCTTGCCCTTTATGCCTTGGAGGTGCTGGCCTGCCCTGCAGCCAGTGTATTGTCTGAACGTGTGTTTAGCACGGCAGGGGGCGTTATCACAGACAAGCGCAGCCATCTGTCCACAGCCAACGTGGACAAGCTAACATTTACTAAAATGAACCAGGCATGGATCCCACAAGACTTGTCTGTACCTTGTGCAGAATAGACATTTGGACCGGCCTCACACAGCCATTGGTATACTTGTTTTTTTTTTAATATGCCTCAATATTTTGGGGGGTCCCCAATTAGAAAAAAAAACACACTTCCGGTTCCGGCGCCACATGACGAGGGAGTGAGAAGCGGCAGCTCCGGACCACAGCCATACAAAACCCGCTACAGATCCGCTACGAGCGACACTTCCACGGCTCATCTCCCCCCGCCGCATCACGGGTAAGGCACGGATGGACAGATTCGTCCTCCACGGCGGAGCTCCCGCCAGCACTCCGGCTAGAGCCGACACACCTGGAACGGGCACACACGCGGCCAAGATGGCGGACGGCCAGTACACTGCTGTGAGCCCACCACCCCCTGCCGCCGCACCTGTCCCTCCCTGGGACGCTTCGGATGCTCAGCTCGCACGCATCGCTCAGGCGGTGGCTGAGCTCCTCTCTCCCACGATCACGGAGGCAGTGGAGAGAGCAGTTCAGGCGGGCAGGGACACCTCACAAAGCAACTGGGTGAACACACTAGGAGGCTGGGTGAGCTTGAGTCTCGCACTTCTGAAATAGAAGACGAGCTGCAATCCTCTCAGGGCACAGAGCAAAGGCTAGTACAAACTCAGCAGTACATCTTAGATAAGCTCGATGACCTCAAGAATCGTACAAGGAGGAACAACCTCAGGTTTATTGGCCTCCCTGAAACCTATAACAACAACGCCCTGCTAGACATATGTGCCACCCGCATCCCTTCAGCCTTGGGCATCGCAGGGCCCTGCACAATTGAAAGAGCGCATCGCTTGGGGCCTCCTTCAAATGACCGCCGCTCTCCCCGGCCGGTGATAGCAAGATTTCTGAAATATGCCGACAGGGTAGCGATCTTAAAGTCTTTCAGGAATGCAAAGTCCCTGCAAATTGAGGGCCACAAAATTCTAGTGTTTGCGGACTATTCACAAGAGGTGTCGAAATGTCGTAAAGCCTTCCAACCGATTTGCTCGGCTCTCTTCCAAAAAGGCATCAAATTTACATTATCGTACCCAGCCACCCTGCGTCTCACCAACCATGCTGGCGAAGCAAAATCCTTCACCCTCCCTGCTGAGGCTGAAAACTTTCTCCTTTCTCAACTCCATATCCCCATGGAAACCCAGCAGGGAGGCAGCCCTTCCCCGTCTCATGAAAGCAGGGATCTACGCAGCCCCCGGAAAGATTCTCCTAAAAGGCCCCGCTACTCCAACAAGGCCAAACAGCAACCCCCGCCCTAGCTCCAGGTCTACTCAACCCTACCGTCAAAGCCCTTACTAGGCCTCTCCATATTCAGGTTATTGCACCTATTACATCCACATCTACTAAGCCCAAGTGAGTAGAGCTGAGCGAACACCTGGACGTTCGGGTTCTGCTGGTCCGTCCGAACTTCAGGACAAAGTCCGGGTCCGGGTCCGGACGGAACCCGAACGATCGCACGGACAACGAACCCCATTCCCGAAACTGCCATCCCAACTCATCTGGACCTCGATCCCGCCCCCAACGACAAACCGGAACAACCTCATCGCCCCGGAAAATCCTCTTAGAAAGGCCCCCGACGCATCTAGGGACGAAAGTACTCTGCCCCTTCCCGACGGAGGGACGACCCAAAGGTACCCCTATACCTCAACTCTTTCCTCTTTCAAAAGTCGGAGTCGTCCCTCCCACTTCCTAAAACGAAGCGGTCGTACCAACCACTCTGCGTCCCACCGACCCATGCTATTACATTTAAACTACGGAAAAACCTTCTCTCGGCTCGTTTAGCCAACCTTCCGAAATGC
>BLSH010321248.1:2594566-2610263 GCA_018402905.1 Glandirana rugosa | reverse complement strand
TTCACGTAGGAGGTCTAGAAGCGGGCGTAGTATTCTTCTGTTTTGAAGCGTGATAGGCGACAGGTCTTGGAAGAGCTTTATGTCAGTGCCGCGGTATAATAGGGATTGGCGGTCTCTTGCTCTGCGAAGAATTTCTTCCTTTAATTTGAAGTTGACAAGACAGCATATCACGTCTCTTGGGGGGTCAGTGTCTCGTCTCCTGGGTTTTAGGGCTCTATGCACGCGTTCAATTTCAATTGGCGTTTCAGGAGGTCTGCCGAGTAGGTCGTTAAAAATGGCGGTGGTCGCATGGGCGATTTGGGTCTGTTCCACCGTCTCGGGAACACCCCTGAGCCTTATATTATGTCGTCGTCCCCGGTTTTCCACGTCTTCTAGATGTCTTTGCATTTCTCTGAGCTGTATGTTTTGGGATTGTACAGACTCTTGAAGTTGCTGGATTGCTGAGTTATGCACTGCTGTTGTTTCTTCTACATCTTCAAGTCTGTTATTCATCTCTTGTATATCCCTTCTGAGGTCTGTAATGGCGGAGGTCATGGCAGCGGTCAGTGAGGCTTTGATGTCTTCTGCTACTGACCTGAGATCATCCATCGCTAGCGGCCTTGCCCTGGCTGAGTGCTGATGGTGGGAGTCAGTTTGCTGCCTTCCAGGCGGGCTCAGGCTGGAGGATCGCGGTGCGGCCTGGTAGGCCCGATCTGGAGCCGGGGGCTCGCGTGATTGCGAGCGGAAGAGCTCCGGGATGCTGCGGCCGGTGCGAGCGCTCGTTCTCCTTGGGGAGCGCGATCGCGCTGGGGAGGGTTCCCTGGAGGTTTTACCCATTTTGTGGCTTTGTGATGCGGGTGTAGGGCTCTCTAATGAAGTTTACTTGTCCCGGTGCTCAGGAGCTCTGAGTTCAGGCGTCCATTCCTCTCCGACGCCAGGCCACGCCCCCCCTGCTTAGATCTTATTACTCTCTGGGTACCATTCCCCCTTTTCTCATATGTGCCTGGCTGTTAATGTCATTATGTATATATATATTTTTTTTTCTATTCCAAGTGGCTGTTTCGTCTTCCCTTCCCCCCCCTCCATCCCCCTCCAACCTCCCCCCCTTCCTATCTCTCGGCTTCACCTCCCTCCACTTCCCTCTCCTCCCTATCCTTCCCTCCCCTCCCCCTACCATCCTACCTCACCTCCCCTCCCCTTTCCATTGCATTTGAATACTCTGTTATGTTATCTTGGATTTATGCTTGTATCTTTCATACAACCCAATAAAAATTATATTTAAAAAAAAAGAAAAAAAAAACAAACAAACAACAAAAAGTGTTGGCTACCTCCTCCTCTTCCTCCACCACCGCCACTTCCACCTACTCTGCCACGGTCACAGCCTAGTCAACCTCTAAACTCCTACTCCACATCCACCCCCCCTTCCCATTGTTATTTTTTTTATTTGATTTTAAGTTATTTTCCCTATCCCCATTTTTTTGTAGGGCACTTGTGCTACTCTTATCCCCATTTTACTTCCTTTTGCAGCCCTCTAGCACTTGCCAGGACTTTTTTACAGCCATTTTTGTGCCGAAAAGTTCAGGTCCAAATTGACTTCAATAGGGTTCGGGGTCCGGGGTCAAGTTCGTGTCAAATTCGGTACCGAACCCGAACTTTTTCGCGAAGTACGGCCGGACCCACCGAACCCGAACATCCAGGTGTTCACTCAACTCTAGTCATCACATCTACTGTGAACTGAATGAGTGAACTGCAATATAATACATCTTTGCTTTTGGGTTAATACTACAGGGTGGGCCATTTATATGGATACACCTTAATAAAATGGGAATGGTTGGTGATATTAACTTCCTGTTTGTGGCACATTAGTATATGTGAGGGGGGAAACTTTTCAAGATGGGTGGTGACCATGGCGGCCATTTTGAAGTCGGCCATTTTGAATCCAACTTTTGTTTTTTCAATAGGAAGAGGGTCATGTGACACATCAAACTTATTGGGAATTTCACGAGAAAAACAATGGTGTGCTTGGTTTTAACGTAACTTTATTCTTTCATGAGTTATTTACAAGTTTCTGACCCCTTATAAAATGTGTTCAATGTGCTGCCCATTGTGTTGAATTGTCAATGCAGCCCTCTTCTCCCACTCTTCACACACTGATAGCAACACCGCAGGAGAAATGCTAGCACAGGCTTCCAGTATCCGTAGTTTCAGGTGCTGCACATTTCGTATCTTCACAGCATATGGTTATTTTATGGTTTTTATGGTCAGTAAAAACCAATACCGGGTGAGCTGCTCCTTCCAGGAGGTACTACCTTTCCTCCAAAGCCGACTTGATGGCCAGTAATTCCCTATGACCGACATCATAGTTCCAGCAAGATGGTGCACCACCACATTATGGGTGTCAGGTCCGAGCATTCCTAGATGAACAGTTTCCTGGAAAGTGGATTGGTCATCGTGGGCCAGTTGAATGGCCCCCAAGGTCTCCCGATCTAACACCCTTAGACTTTTATCTTTGGGGTCATCTGAAGGCAATTGTCTATGCTGTGAAGATACGAGATGTGCAGCACCTGAAACTACGGATACTGGAAGCCTGTGCTAGCATTTCTCCTGCGGTGTTGCTATCAGTGTGTGAAGAGTGGGAGAAGAGGGTTGCATTGACAATCCAACACAATGGGCAGCACATTGAACACATTTTATAAGTGGTCAGAAACTTGTAAATAACTCATGAAAGAATAAAGTTGCGTTAAAACCAAGCACACCATTGTTTTTCTTGTGAAATTCCCAATAAGTTTGATGTGTCACATGACCCTCTCCTTATTGAAAAAACAAAAGTTGGATTCAAAATGGCCGACTTCAAAATGGCCACCATGGTCACCACCCATCTTGAAAAGTTTCCCCCCTCACATATACTATTGTGCCACAAACAGGAAGTTAATATCACCAACCATTCCCATTTTATGAAGGTGTATCCATATAAATAGCCCACCCTGTATACTACTGCTGGAGTGAAAAATCAAATATGTTATTATTTATGGTATTAAGTCTGCCAGTGGTGAGAGGAGGCCTGTAATAACACACTGCTCTGGATGGACAGTGGTCTGAGAGGAGTCCTCAGGCTTGCTGTAATTATAATGTACACTAGTACTACACACTCACAGTCTGCTCTCTGCTCTGGAAGTGGGCAGTTGTCTCGTGAGTCAAGAGTGGGACAGCCTCACCAGGATTCGGGAGGCCTGCCTGTAATGCACAGTGCTGCTCTGCATTCCCTTAATAAAAATTCTCCCATCACAAATGCTACAAAGTGTGAGAAGAAGGAGCTTCTCAAGATAGTTGGCTCCCTAGTTAGACCAGTGAGTTCATTGGCACAGTTATTTACCCCTGGAATTCCCCAGCAGCTCTGGCTGCACATCAAGCCTGGATTGTGACAGGTAGTTATTAACCGGTCTCTGGTTTATTTTTCCTTTTATGTTTCCCCTCTCATCTCCCCCACTTCTCCCCCAGATAAGCTACAGGCAAAGTCCATCAGTGAATGAAGCTACCAGCAAGAAGAATCCACTCAGGAAAATGACAAACCAAGTAACTCTCCAACTGAAACAGCCAAGGAACCCAGAAAATTGGGTACTCGTAAGAAGTCCACATCTACTAAACAGGTACTCTATATTTCACACCTTACAACTGACAAATGATAAAGATAGCCACAATAACCCTCAGCTAACTCCTCTCTTTAACATGCCCCTGAAGATAATATCCATGAACTCTAAAGGACTCAACAGCCCCTTTAAATGGTCAGCCTTACTGAAGGAAGCAAAAACCAACAAAGTGGACATCATTTTTACACAGGAATCGCACTTTGCCATGCATAAATGCCCAAAAATACACTTCCCACACTACCCGTATCTCTACATGGCCAATGGTCCTAAAAAGGCATGCGGAGTGTTTATAGCCATCAGTGACTCAATTTCTTTTCGCCATATTCAATCTATTTCAGACCCCAATGGTCGATTCATCATTCTCATATGTGAATTAAACCAATTTATCTTTACATTGGTAAATATATATGCCCCAAATACCAAAGTGAGGAAGTTCTTGGAACCAGTCTTTACGAACATTTTTGAACTAACACAAGGAACACTCATCATAGGGTTAGATTTGAACACGTTGCCCAAGCGGGTAAAAGTGCTAGAAATAAAATTAACGTGGATGTGCTGAAAAATATCAGTGAGTGGCACAACGTTGCCCTCTGGTGGTGAATAAACACAAACAAAAACTGTGACTGCGTGAATGCTCATATAGGAGTGATGTGAGTGAGCTATATAATGAGTAATAATAAGTGAGTGTGCGTGAGCAGGGTCAGTGGTGGCCCGAAGGGACCCCCCTCCGTTCGTGACACAAAACCCCACTCACCACTTGAGAACAAACGTAAAAAAGAGATTTCCAGCCACTGGTAATTAGGTCCAATCCGGCGTAGTGGCAGTGTCCACATGTAAAATACAAGTATGCGTGGTGTAGGGTATCAAATTTGCAAAACAATTGAAAAATTAGTAGTAACTCACAGTGGAGAAGTCAGAAGACCGGAACTTCCAAATGATCCAGGGTTCAGCCGAAGGTACGTCTGACGCTCTAGGCTCCGCCTTACGCGTTTCGTCATCAAGACCGCCTCCGACGACGTCTTGATGACGAAACGTGTAAGGCGGAGCCTAGAGCGTCAGACGTACCTTCGGCTGAACCCTGGATCATTTGGAAGCTCCGGTCTTCTGACTTCTCCACTGTGAGTTACTACTAATTTTTCAATTGTTTTGCAAATTTGATACCCTACACCACGCATACTTGTATTTTACATGTGGACACTGCCACTACGCCGGATTGGACCTAATTACCAGTGGCTGGAAATCTCTTTTTTACGTTTGTTCTCAAGTGGTGAGTGGGGTTTTGTGTCACGAACGGAGGGGGGTCCCTTCGGGCCACCACTGACCCTGCTCACGCACACTCACTTATTATTACTCATTATATAGCTCACTCACATCACTCCTATATGAGCATTCACGCAGTCACAGTTTTTGTTTGTGTTTATTCACCACCAGAGGGCAACGTTGTGCCACTCACTGATATTTTTCAGCACATCCACGTTAATTTTATTTCTAGCACTTTTACCCGCTTGGGCAGCGCCAACCCACTGTATCACTCAATTATTTCATTCACTGTAACCAGTCCTTTGGCTGGTTTTTAGTGGGGGCAGCAGCCTATACTACCTTCTTTACCACACAGCAGCGCCACACCACCTTTCTTTCACTTTCTTATTAGATTTGAACACAACTCTATACCCGGAACTGGACTCCACCACTCCCAACAGGAGAGTAAACAACTCCATTGTCCCTCTTCTGCACAAATTTGATCTTTTTGATGTCTGGCACTGATCAGAAAAAAACTTTACCTACATGTTAGCAGCACACGCATCCTATTCCCGCATTGACTATTTTCTTATGTTGAATGGCCTGTTAAAAAACGTGATGAAAGTGGATATTGGTACAATTTCTTGGTCAGACCATACCCCCATCTCCCTAGAAATTGATGGCAAACTCAGCAAATCCCCCCCCCCCCACCAAGATGGTGACTCAACACCCCATTTTGAGAGGATAAGAACTTGTACCATCAAATCCTACATTAACACCACAATTTCTTTGAACACAATGACTTACCAGTAACTGACAGGTTTATTTTATGGAACACCTATAAGGTTTATATGAGGGGTATACTAATTAAATTGGCAGCTACTGTTAAAAAACAGAGGAGGAATCAGATAGAAGAAATCCTAAACACTATTTCCCAAAAAGAACAAATAAACAAAACCAACCCGCACCCTAATCTCACACAAGAAATTCTGAAAGATAGACAAAAACTTAGAACGTTACTACTGTATAAGTATGAAAACAACTTGAAATATCTAAAAGCAAATTACTATGGTCTTCACAACAAGGCAGGGGCCTGGCTAGTCAAGAGGGTCAAAGCAAAACAGATACATCAAAAAATTCACTTCACTATCAACCATCCTAGTAATTATACCATACTTCAAAACCCAAAGGACATAGCTGATGCCTTCGCAGACTACTATCAATCTCTGTATGTAGTGATGCTCACACACCCCAACCCTCTCCAGAGTTCAGTAATGCATTTATGGGTAAAAGTAAACTGCCTAAACTTAATGAAGCTCAACTCCAATCCATATCTCAACCATTCACAGCACAAGAGCTGTGTACTGCAATACATAATCTGCCCAACCACAAATCTCCTGGAGATGATGAGTTCTCAAACGAGTACTATAAACGCTTCTCCACTGAAATTACCCTACACTTGATCTCTATCTTTGAACTGGCTTCCTCCTCTGGATCATTTCCATCTGATATGTTAAAGGCAGTTATTGTAATACTTCCAAAATCCAACAAAGACCCCACAAATCCGTCAAATTACAGACCTATATCTCTGTTAAACACTGACGTGAAGATATATGCTAACCTCCTAGCCAGTAGACTGCAAACAATATTACCGGGCCTCATCCATCCCGATCAAGTGGGTTTCGTCCCAGGGCGCCAAGCCTCAGATGCCACAAGATGCCTTGTTAACCTGATATCCCAAACGGGACTCTCTTGGACGCCTTCTCTACTCTTGTCTTTGGATGCGGAGAAGGCGTTCGACAGAGTCCACTGGGGTTATCTTAAAGCAGTACTAAATATCTTTGGTATCACAGGTTGGATACAATCTATATTCCCTGTACTCTAAACCCTGAGCCATAGTACTCACGCCAGGACTCACCTCTAAACCTATACACATTACCAATGGCATGAGACAGGATTGTCCCCTTATCCCCATCATCTTCACACTACTGATGGAACTACTGGCAGAAACTTTTGCACGCATCCCAAGATCACAGGCATTACATTAGCAGATTGTGAACAGAAGATAAGTCTCTTTGCGCATGATTTTATGCTCCTACTGACTAACCCAGAGACGTCACTAAAAGAATCACAAAAACTCTTTGCGGAATTTAGCTTAACATCATACTATAAACTCAATGCCACTAAATCCCAAATCTTAGGCTTAAACATGCCAAACGCCATGCAACGTCAACTAAAAACACAACTCCCCTTCCGCTGGTCCCTCAACTCTGTCACATATCTAGGAATTCAACTAACGACTCACACATCACAACTCTATAAACATAATTTTAAAACATTCCTGGAAACATTACCCCAACAGCTATCCCACCTCAAATCCAATGACCTTTCAACAGCAGGTAGAACTGCCTCATTGAAAATGCTAATTCTCCCTAAACGAATGTACCTCTTCCGGACTTCAATAATACTGATACCCAAGTCCTTCCACTCCTCTGTACAAAAATGCTTCAATCAATTCATTTGGAAATGTAAACCCCCACAATGCTCCCTCGTTATCATGATGAGATATAAAAAACTCAGAGGCATTGGAGTACCTAACATTATGGCCTACTATAAATAAAGCCTGTATATTAGATCAAATGTGACACTGGTGGAGCACTGCCCACCAGAAATCATGGATGAAAATTGAGTCTCTTGCTGTCCCACACAATGACCTCAAAACAGCCTTGATAGCCATAAAGATGGGAGCACCACTCCCTAAAAACAGCTCTCCAACTGTACAGATATCAACCAAAATATGGGCAGAAATGCACTTTCAACCACTAGCTATGAAATACCTTTCTAGATTACCTACAAAAAAAGGGTCTTCTCCACCTAAAAGACCTATATAAAGGAACAGCTTTCCAAACATTCATGGGCCTAATAACCCAGTTTAAAATTCCACGGTCAACCCAATTCCTATACCTACGTATACGTGCCTTCTGCCACAGCCACCAACTTCCCCTATACTTAGAACTCCCTACTCCGATTCTCACGTACCTAATCCCTTCACTAAAACTAATACAATCTCCAAGTGGGAAGAAGCCCTAGGGCAGAATTACACAGAGAGCACATGGTTAAAGGCTTTCTCTATAACTCATCAATCTACTAGATGTACGAACCACTGGGAACATTTCCAAAAGGTGGTACATTCTTCAAACCTCACACCATTCCATATCTCTAAAATATACCCTACCCAATGGGCATTATGTTGGAGAAACTGTGGGGAAATAGGTACCCTACACCATGTCCTATGGTCCTGTAAATCGCTAAGATCTTACTGGAATAAGATCTACTCCACAATGTCCGATATATGTAAACAACACATAAACCCCAAACCAGAGCCAGCTGTTTTACATCTAAATATACACAAATTCCACCCAAAGCATCGCACAGTAATTGTGCAACTCCCCTTAGCAGCTAAAATGCCAATCACAAAGCAATGGAATACCAAAAGTATTCCATCGCATAGAGATGTTATTTTGGCCCTCAACTATCAATGTGAAATGTAAAAGCTACTTGCCATGACAACGTTAACGAGTAACCGTTTCAGAACTAATTGGGATACTTGGTTGACATACCCGAACTGTACAGTGAAAAATTCCTAAGGATATGTATCTTTAATTCCCCCCCCCACCACTCCTCCCTTCTTTTACCTACCCTTATTGTCCCCTAACTGTCCCCCCACAGGGTGTAATTGGACCAGGGAACACGATAACAACTATTACTCTCTGTGTAGTTAACTTGTTACATATTAAGGACACTAGGTCTTAGTTTACAAAGGGCGTGAAACCCTAATAGATCTCCTACTATGCAGGATGAAGGGGGTTACAGGTTAAAAAGATACAAAGCTGGAATGGGAGTATCACCCCCCAGACACAGTATGATCCCCTAGGGGTGTCCGGGCGGGTGGGACCTGTGCCCAGAGGTATTAAACAGCTCCCAATATATACTCAGTGGGTTTTCTCTCTAACACTTGACAGGTATTGGATTAATGTGTAATTGTTCCTTGCCATGGAATATCTGAAGTAAGATGTATTCCTATGTTCACCAGTGTGTATGTATTGAGTTCATGTTCCTGTACCCTGTATTCCATGCAAAAATTCAATAAAGAGCATTGAAATTAAAAATGCAGCTGATGAAAACTTTGACGAAAACGTTTTCATTGACTAAATTAACACTGCTGGGCAGTTGACGGTGCTTTTGAGTCTGTGTTTCAAACTGGGTTTATGGCTCTTTGTTAGATATCTACAGAGGCTGTGTCCCTATAGTTATGAGCCTATCCACCTGCAGCTATGAGATGGTTTTCAAATCAAAGCTTCTGTGACCCCTGTAATAAGGGTCAGTTCATGAGGTGAGCATACACCCTGTATAGTGGGGATCAGGAAGGATTTTTTCCAACTGGTGGAACAAATTGGATCATGTTTTATTGGGGTTTTTGCCTTCCTCTGGATCAACTGTAGTATAGGATTGTGTATATAGGATTGTATCATTTTTTCCACATTTTATTAGTTGAACTGGATGGACTTGTGTCTTTTTTCAACCAGACTAGCTATGTAACTATGTAATTATCACATGTGTGGAATTTGTCACAATTGTGATTGAGCATTTAATATTGTTATTTGAATATAGGGCAGCACTGTTTACTTTTCAAAAGCAGTATAGGCCCTCCTATTCCTTCTTTATTGAATTATATTGTAACTGTACTCTCATCGTTTTATTTTGTAAAATGCTGCACAAACTGTTGGAACTATTTACCATCTGTAAATTAATAATAATAATAATAACAAATCAACTGCTGTGATTTGATATCACCAGTCTAAAGACCTTGGTCTTCTATGGCAAAATTCAATACACTACACAATCTAATTCATTATTTAATAAATAAACTAAGAATAAAACCTTAACGTGCTTTCCAGTCCCCCAGAGGGAAGGTTAAGATATGTCAAATATCTTTGATAATGCTCTTAAGGTCCAGGACCAGCACAGGGAGAGAAAAACTAAGCCTTGGCTGCAGAGTTTGTGACAATATCAATTATTTGTAGGTGCTAAAAGCCTAAAGACAAGTCTTCCTGAAGAGAGCTGTTGGGAGTTTCAAGCTGTCAGGTTGGCTGAAATGATATAGCAGGTGACAAGGACATATTAATACTACATAGACCACAGGAGCTGAGCTCAAAAGACAAATGACAGCACAAAAAAAATTACCAGTTTTCTGTCAGCAGTAAACGTTTACTTATCAACACCGTCTTCTAGGGTTCTTAGAACAACTTTCCCTGCTGTAAATCATAGAAAACCATTAAAAAAAAAAAAAAACAAGTGGTGATTTCATACACATAATAGATACAATTTGTAAGGTAAATTATTATTAATATAACCATGGTACATTATTGAATATGCTAAATAAAGCATCTCTTTTTTTCTTCCAGTGACAATATATGGTATGATGTCACCATGGATAGATTTAGAAATATACAGTGTGCCATTGTACAGAGATACATTGAACTAAAGTGCTCTTATTTTGTAGGTGGAGCTCCAGAGTTCAGTTTACCAAAGGACTAGTAAGCAAGGATCAGTCAATGCACGCAACCTGTTAATATGTTGACTTTAAAGTGAGTCCTTGACTTTATTCATGAAAACTGACAACCACTATTATATTGACTAATGAGTGTAACACAATTTGGCCAAGAGCTCTGGATGTGCATTCTCCTACTGAGTGGGAGGGACTTCTGATCTTCTTGCATAAGCTTGCAAATATGTGAATGTTACAGAAAAATAGATTTTATATATATAGCCCAAGGCACTGGGCTTAATACAAACAATCACACACTACATAATGTATATGACCTAGACATATGCATTTCAGATTTTCCTTAACTGTAGGTATGAATCATTTCCTTTAATGCTATGAAACAATATTATGTAGACATGTTATGCCCCACAATATGTTTTACCATGTAAAGGTGAAGATGCTGCTGCTGGTAAGCAGCATAGGCCACCAAAAATGAATTTATAGGCAGAATTTCACACTTGAGATTCTTAATGTACATGCGTAGAAACAGAGCTAAAAGGAAAAGAAATACATCCCAAAATGTAGAACAAATGGAATATTGTCCCAACAATGTTTAACCACTTCACCCCCGGAAGGATTTCCCAGGTGAGGACCAGAGCCCTTTTTGCGATTCGGCACTCCAACGCTTTAACTGACAATTGCGTGGTCGTGCGACATTGTAACAAAATTTGCGTCCTTTTTTTCCCACAAATAGAGCTTTCTTTTGGTGGTATTTGATCACCGCTGCGTCATTTCTGATCGTCGCTATAAACAAAGAAAGAGCGACAATTTTGCAAAAAAGACAATATTTCTTACGTTTTGCTAAAATTCAAATCCAAAAATCCAAAAAAATATATAAAAAAACATTTTTTTTCATCGGTTTTGGCTGATTTATATTCTTCCTCATATTTGTGGTAAAAAAATTGCAATCTGAGATTATTGATTGATTTGCGCAAAAGTTGCTGCATTTATGGATGATGAGAATTAATTTCTGGGGTTTTTATTTTTTTTTAATTTTTTACTAGTAATGGCGGTGATCTGTGATTTTTAGCGGTACTGTGATATTGCAGCGGACATGTCGGACATTTTTTGGGACCAATGACATTTATTCAGCGGTCAGAAATTTAAATGTCCACTGATTACTGTATAAATGTCATTGGCAGTGAAGGGGTTAACCTGCAGGGGGCGATCTAGGGGTTAACTGTGTTCCCTGGGTGTGTTCTAACTATGGGGGGGCTGTGCTACCATGGGCATGAGAGATCTAACTGATCCCAGTGACAGGAGTCAGTGGATCTCTTATGTCCCCATTGACAGAGCGGGGAACCACCATTTTTACATTGGCGGTTCCCCGTTCTTTCACTCTGGCCGCTCATCGTGGCTCGCCGGTGGACATCGGGTCCGCCCGAGCCGCAGGCACACTCCTCCGGAGTGTGTCGGGCATGAGAGCGCGCCGGCGCGTGCTCGCCCCTTAGCTGCGCTTGCTTGAATCGCCGCCTATTTACGGCAATTTGCGGTAAGCGTCCACACTGCCGCCGTAAATATACAGCGCGCAGTGTGGAACTGGTTAACTGAAGACAAAGCAGTGCATCCCACTTGGCAGCATTGAAAGTTCACATGGTGGTATTGAACACAAATCTGTAGTGTTGTACGTCTCTAATGTAGTCAGTTGTGGCAAGGTTGCATCACCTGCCTTCAGGGGCAATTTACAAAAATCATAATCACATGAATGTTGTATTTCACAAGACCAACAAACAACAAACTGAATCCCAGAGCTTTGTGCTACTGAGTACCGACAAAATAGGCAACGACTTTCTTGATTCATTGTCTTACATGGATGGATTATTGCTTTGGTTGTGGGAAGTTGTGTACCTGGCAACACCTTCAATTCAGAAACAAATCTCTCAGATGCAATGAGTAGTGACTTTCCACCAAACAAGGAGAGCTATGCCTGCTCAAGAATCCCAGGTATTTATATTCATTACATAGTTATACCAGTGATCTTCACTAGTTTCCGGGACCCAAGCTGAGCAGCTGCCCTGCTGCATTCTGAACACGGGAGGTCAGCCACTTACCATAGGAACCATTCAAAGAATGCTTTGCATTTTCTGACTGAATGCAAAGCAGTTTTTTGAGTGCATGAGGTGGACAGTCAGGGTGGCGACTTCACGCACTCCACCTTGTCCAATCAGATACTCCCTGGATCGACATTCTACAGTGCTAGTTCTTGTAAATATTATTAGCCATTCATGTTTTGTGCATTTAAAAATACAGCCAGCCCTGAACTGATTAGAACCGGCATCTGTGGAAGGCAGTTTAACATTGTCACAGCTCCTATTGTAAAAAACCCATTCTGTATGCAGAAGCTAAACCTATTTTCATGCAGAAGCAAAAAGTGCAAGCTTGTCTTTGGCAAGGACCTTAAAGTAAAAGACTTTTCGCCAAATTTAATATATGGATCATCTAAATTGTTTCTAAGCTAAAAAATAAAAATGTATTGTAACCTACCAGTCCTAAAATGTTGTGGTTGTGTTAGTTGTCTTTTTTTAAGGCTTTTATTTTTCTTTACTTTGACTTTGTGGTCAGGCCAGTAACACACTTTCTGTCTTAGGGCAACTACATTTTTTGAAAGAGAAATGGAGCCTCCCTTGGACAGTAGAATTGTCAACTTGTGGAGAGGGTTAGATGAACTAAAACATTTAGATAGACTAACAAATAAAGCCGAACTCCATCTAACACTTTTTATGCAGTTACATTAATAGTTTTGTTTCTCTTAGGGATAATGATTGTTTCATAAATTAATAAAAGTTGACTATTGTAAGCACCTCTGTCAGTGTTAAACGATTATTCTCAATGACCCTCTTACTGCCACTTTTGCTGGACAGCTTGGCCTGTTGAAGAAAGTTGAAAAATAACAGATTTACTGGCTGGATCACCAGGTGAAAATATTGAAAAAAGCTTAATAAAAAATAAAATGAATGCAGCCATCACATTTAAGGGTTGGTGAACCGCAATATATTACATTTTTAATTTGGGGTTTAGCTAGGCATTAAGTATGTGTACTATCCCTCTGCAGCACCTTTCATCATCCATTTTGTACTTTAATGTGTCCCATCTCCTCAGTGTCTGTGTATATATTATCTCTTGTCTTGTCTCTGGCTGACTTCCCAATTCTGACACCTGCTGTGGCTTGCTACCACTTCTGGCTCACAACCCTTGGCTTACCCTTTCACTTTGTCTTTAGTTATGAATCAGGTGTTTGTCTGCAGTGCCACTTGCCCCAATCCAAGGAGGTTCTATCCTTTCAGACAAGTGTTCTAGTGGTGCTGAAGATAAGATTTCCAGCTTACAACAATTGATCATTTACAGTATCTCACAAAAGTGAATACACCCCTCACATTTTTGTAAATATTTTATATCTTTTCACGTGACAACACTGAAAAAATGACACTTTGCTACAATGTAAAGTAGTGAGTGTACAGATTGTATAACAGTGTAAATTTGCTGTACCCTCAAAATAACTCAACACACAGCCATTAATGTCTAAACCACTGGCAACAAAAGTGAGTACACTCTTCGATGAAAATGTCCAAATTGGGCCCAATTGGCCATTTTCCCTTCCCAATATCATGTGACTCGTTAGTGTTACAAGGTCTTAGGTGTGAATGGGGAGCAGGTGTGTTAAATTTGGTGTCATCGCTCTCACTCTCCCATGTTAGTAACTGAAAGTTCAACATGGCACCTCATGGCAAAGAACTTTCTGAGGATCTGAAAAAAAGCTCTACATAAAGATGGCCTGGGCTATAAGAAGATTGCCAAGATCCTAAAACTGAGCTGCAGCACGATGGCCAATACCATACAGCAGTTTAACAGGACAGGTTCCACTCAGAACAGGCCTCGCCATAGTCAACCAAAGAAGTTGAGTGCACGTGCTCAGCATCATATCCAGAGGTTGAATTTGGGAAATAGACATATGAGTGTTGCCAGCATTGCTGCAGAGGTTGAAGGGGTAGGGGTCAGCCTGTCAGTGCTCAGGCCATACGCTGCACACTGCATTAGATTGGTCTGCACGGCTGTCGTCCCAGAAGTAAGCCTCATTTAAAGATGATGCACAAGAAAGCCCACAAACTGTTTGCTGAAGACAAGCAGACTAAGGACATGGATTACTGGAACCATGTCCTGTGGTCTGATGAGACCAAGATAAACTTATTTGGTTCAGATGGTATCAAGCGTGTGTGTTATGGTAACCAGGTGAGGAGTAAAACAATAAGCGTGTCTTGCCTGCAGTCAAGCATGGTGTTGGGAGTGTCATGGTCTGGGGCTGCAAGAGTGCTACCGGCACTGGGGAGCTGCAGTTTATTGAGGGAACCATGAATGCCATGTACTGTGACATACTGAAGCAGAGCAAGATACCCTCCCTTTCAGAGACTGGGCTGCAGGGCAGTATTTCAACATGATAACGACCCCAAACACCTCCAAGATGACAACTGCCTTACTAAAGAAGCTGAGGGTAAAGGTGATGGACTGGCCAAGCATGTCTCCAGACCTAAACTCAATTGAGCATCTGTGGGGCATCCTCAAATGGAAGGTGGAGGAGCGCAAGGTCTCTAACATCCACCAGCTCTGTGATGTCATCATGGAGGAGTGGAAGAGGACTCCAGTGGCAGCAGGGACGGGGGTGAGGGAAAAAGGACACGGATCTCAACCCTGCGTATAGGGTTGAGTTCACTTAGAGTATGGCCAACTCACCCTAGCACAGGGTAGGGTTCACCAAGGATGGACCTATGTACACTTAACACCACAGGCGGGAAGGGGACAGAACCCTGCCCAAAGCTGGTCCGTGACTCCGAAGGGAGAAAGAAGGGATAACCCAGTGGCATATACTAAAACATTAACTTTATTAGTCCAAAAGTTTAATAGAGATTAATTATACTTGACAACACATAAAATGACAACGTTGTCTATAAAAACAACACCCCGGGGTCACACACATACCGTTACCATATCCATACTACATACATTTATCTAGCAAGGACTCTTACATGGATCCTAGGTAATCCAACCACCAGCATCAGCTCAGTTAAGTGCTACTGGCTGTGGTGTGGAACCTCTAGGCCCATCAATGCCCAATCATAAATTAAGGGGTACTGGATACAGAGGCAGCTGAAATCACATCACTACACTAAAGTCGACGGAGACATAGGTCATGGGGAATTAAATACTAACCCGTAACTACCCGGATCTCCAA
>BLSH010321248.1:2571042-2583446 GCA_018402905.1 Glandirana rugosa | reverse complement strand
CTGCCACGGCCTAGTCAACCTCTAGGCTCCTACTTCACATCCACCCCCCTTCCCATTTTTTTATTTGATTTTAATTTATTTTCCCTATCCCCATTTATTTGTAGGGCACTTGCCCTAGTTTGAAGATGATTTTAGAACAGTTATATGGCTTCTACCGTTAATTAATACTTTTCAGTTTGAAGATGAACCACATTCATCTCCATTTTTGCATTTTTTAAGTTTTTATTTTTTTTTAAATATTTAAAGTTATTTCCCTGTCCCCATTTTTTTGTAGGGCACTTGCCCTACCCTTACCCCCATTTTACTTCCTTTTGCAGCCCTCTGGGGCTTTCCAGGACTTTCCTACAGCCATTTTTGTGCCTAAAAGTTCGGGTCCCCATTGATTTCAATGGGGTTCGTTGTCCGTGCGATCGTTCGGGTTCCGTCCGGACCCGGACCCGGACTTTGTCGGACGGACCAGCAGAACCCGAACGTCCAGGTGTTCGCTCAACTCTAGCAGGAACCTGACCCTATAGCAGTAGGCGATGATTTTAGAAAAATAATCTGTCCCTTACAGCAACTGCAGGAATCTGACCCTATAGCAGTAGGCGATGATTTTAGAACAATAATCTGTCCCTTACAGCAACAGCAGGAACCTGACCCTATAGAACTAGGAGATGATTTTAGAACAATAATCTGTCCCTCAAAGCAGTAGACTCTACCTAGTCCAGTATCAGATCATTCTGTAATGCAAGATGAGATGTTGTTAGATCTGCAATCTGTCCCTAAAAGCAGGAGTAGTAAACTCTACCTAGTCCAGGATCAGATCATTCTGTAATGCAGGATGAGATCTGCAATCTGTCCCTCAAAGCAGTAGTAGTAGTAGTAATCTCTACCTAGTCCAGAATCAGATTGTTCTGTAATGCAGGATGAGATGTTATTATATCTGCAATCTGTCCCTCACAGCACCGGCAGCATTCTCTCCCTACACTAGCCTGAGAGCATGTGACATGCAGCACTATGTGACTCTAGCTTATACAGAGTCTGGGTCACATGATGCACTGGCCAATCACAGCCATGCCATTAGTAGGCATGGCTGTGATGGCTTCTAAGGGCAAACCAGTGAAAGGCTTGTTGATTGGCTGTCCTGCAGCTATACAACAGGCATGTGAAATGCCCAAACCCAAACTTTTTTTCAAATGTCCGGGTTCGGGTCCGAGTCGCTGACACCCCAAAGTTAGGTACGGACCCAAACTTTACAGTTCGGGTTCTCTCAACTCTACCTCCGATGCAACAACCTCAACCGCCACCGGTGGCCGCATCTATTCTGGTCACAGCCGCAGCCACAAACTCCTTGCATTTACCAGCTCCGCCCTGGTACTCTGGGGACTCCAAGGCCTGCAGGGGGTTCCTTAGCCAGTGCACCATTCATTTTGAGCTCCAGCCCCAAAACTTCCTGTCCAATCAGGCAAAGATAGCCTATACTATATCTCTCCTGTCGGGTGAGACGTTAGCCTGGGCCGCCCCCTTCTGGGAGAATAATGATCCAGTGGTTTCTAGCCTGTCTAGCTTCTTGAAACTCTTTCAGAATATCTTCAAGGAACCAGGTCGTGTCTTCTCGGCGACCAGTGCCCTTTTAAGTCTCCATCAAGAGCTTGCTTCTGTAGGACAATATGCGCTTCATTTTCGTACACTGTCTGATGAGCTGAGCTGGAATAATGAGGCCTTAGTTGCAACCTTTTTACATGGCCTTTCTGACAATGTAAAGGATGTGTTAGCAGAAGAACCATTCCCACTGATCTTGATGGGGTCATCTCTTTGTGCAACCAGATCGACATCTGTTTTCAGGAGAGGAACCCATGCAGCTAGGCCAGACCAGACTATCTTCCAGGGAACGTGCTAGGCGCAGAACTCTGGGCCTGTGCCTCTATTGTGGGGGCAAAAGTCACTTTCGTGACACTTGCTCACTTCGCCTGGGAAAACGCTCAGGTCCAATACATCTGGAAGGTGGAGTATTGGATCCAGAAGTATCACTTTCACCTCCTTGTCTTGTTTCTGTGTCCCTCCATATTGGTCATGGCATATCTGGATTCTGGGGCTGCTGGCAATTTCATGGACTGGGGAGCTGAATCTTCGTTGGGACTTACCCTTTCGCCCCTCACCACACCAGTGATGGTATCAGCAATTGATGGCACTTTTCTCCCAGGGGGCCCTATCCACTTCCAGACCCTTCCCGTTAAGATGTCGGTAGGGACACTCCACCAGGAGTGGATGTCCTTCTTTATTTTGCCTAAGGCCTCAACCCCCATCATGCTGGGCCTTCCTTGGTTACGGCTCCATTCTCCACACGTGGACTGAACTTTTGGGCAAATTGTGGCTTGGGAATCCTTCTATTCCACATCTTGCCTATTCAAGGTTGCCCTGAAAGTGGATCTTCCTGTTGCCACCACCTCAGTATCTCCTGTTCTTCCCGCTGCGTGTAGCAAATTCTGGGATGTGCCCATAAACAGTCAGGTTCATACACTCTCTAGGTTATTTGGAACTCTGGATAAGCAGTCCACCTGTGAACCTGAGCCTATCTGTCCGACCTCATGCGTCATTGTCCATTCTACCACCTTGAAGTCAAAAACTCCTCCAGGCAAGACCTTTGTCCCTACTGAGTTAAGAGCTAAGATATTTTGTTGGGGACATGATTCTAAGAGGGCTTGTCATGTTTGTGCCTGGTCTGATTCCCCCATGCAAGGTTCTGCTGGTCTTCGCTTGCCCTTGCCCACTTCTAAGAAACCGTTCATCCTCAATAACTCCTCTTGGCTTCCCCCGACCTCTGTTCTGGTCTCTGAGGATAATCAGAAATACAAGGCTAGCCACATTCTGGATTCTCACCTCTGTAAAGGCATCCTTCAGTACCTCCTGCATTGGAGAGGTTTTGGTCCTGAGGACAGGTGGATTCCTGCATCTGAGGTATTTGAGCCTTGTCTTGTGAAAAGGTTTCATTTGAGGTTTCCCTCCAAGCCTGGACCCAAGCGGGGGAGGGAGAGGCCTCGTAAGAGGGGGGGGCACTGTCATGAAACCATTAAACATTCTGCCATGAAACCACAGCAAACATTCATGTCTTATCTGTTGCCTACCTTTGCTGCATGTGTCCAGTCGAAGGCTGGGTCTCTCTCATCTGTGTGCTTTAATAGGCCCTCCTCAGCTGGTCTCCCCCCCAGGCCTTAATTGGTAACAGGATATAACAGCTGGAAGTGCAAGGCTGCATTGCTGATCAATGATTGTCCGTGTTTGGCTTGTGTGTGGTTGTCTCCTTTGTTTGCTCTGAGTCTTATCCATGTACCAATCTTTGGCTTGTCTGACTGTTCCTGCCTGCCTGATACCTCAATCTTTGGCTTGCTTTCTGCTTGTAGCCTTGACCCTTTGCTTCCCCTCGTCCACCTGTAGCCAGCCTACGCGTGAGCTAAGGGACCCCGGGGGCCGCAATCGGATCCAGTTGCAGTCAACCCATCCTTACCACTAGAGGCTCTGGTGAACACCCACTGGCTCTTAGATTCCACGCCCTGGGGAAACTGATGCACTAACTCCCTGTGTTTCAGTGTCCATGCTCCAGGGGGTCCTCTCCCTGTATCAGCCGGAACTCTTTTGCAGCAGTCAGCCATAGGTCCACAACCTTTAGTGCACTTCGCAACCTTAGCATATGTTCGCACTTCAGTGGTGCGATTCACACTCTTGCGGTGTGCATCTGTCACCTGACCCCAGGTGCCGTGACAGTACACTTCAGGTGGTGTATTACAATTTATACAGTCTAATATATATATATATACACAGTGTATTGAGTGTATACTATATATCAGTGTATTTGGGGGTGTACGGTATGTCAGGAAGGCCACAAAGGAGAGGTAGACAGCCACAGGCCACTGAAAGAGGGCAAGCAACCTCTGTGTCTACAGTGAAAAGTGGTGGTGGTGGATATGGTACATCCTCTGCAGGCGGGTCACGCTTGTTCTTTTTTCCTGCTGTTAGCCTTTTTATTGAGCCACAACATGCAGAAGAGTTGGTAGAGTGGATAAATAAGGTGTCCTAATCTTCTTCATCCTATGTCACCCAGGCTCATACTAGTTTGCCTTCCAATGCAGCTGGCAAAGCAGCCTATTCCACCGGATCCTTGTCCACAGTTACTGCTTCTGTAGCCTCACCATCATGCACAGAGGAGTCACCAGAATTATTCGACCATAGTGTCCGTTACATACTGATGGAGGATGCGCAGCAATTTGAAGGCTCCTATGTTGGTTCCCAGGTTGAGGAAGGGAGTAGCGCGAGCCTAGAGACAGGGGGTGCCACAGAAGGACAAGAAACTAGCAGTCATGTCCCCCCAGCCGCAGCATACTGCCAAGTTTGCTCCAGTGACGAGGAAGGAAGGGATGATGAGAACACGCACTGTACTTGGGTGCCTGAGAGAAGAGAGGAGGAATATGAGGAGGAGGAGGCACAACTCCAATGAGGCAGGATGTCCTCCAGGGGCCAGCTTAAGGGCAGCCATCCTTTTGCATAAGACCACAGAGCTCCACAGGTGCAGGGTGCTGCTGGCTCTCCGCTGACTTCCAAAAGTTCATTGGTGTGGGCTTTTTCAACACATGTGCAGGAGCTCGCATCATTGCTATTAGCAATCTATGTCTGAAGCGGGTCAAGCACGGCCAGAACTCCAGCCACTTGGGCACCACTGTCTTGACAAGACATATGGTGACCAGCCATGCAGTCCATTGGCAACAGCACCTGAAAAACCCACATCAGAAAACAAGGTGGGCTTCTCCTTGCTCCTCATCTGGGATCTCAACCCCTACCTCCAGTCCTCTCCAAAACCTGCACTGAGAGGAATGAAGGTATAGCAATGCGTGCCACAATTACTTGCAGCCAATCTGCTAGCAGTACACCACCAGGTGAATTCAGCAGGCAAATATCCCTACCCCAGTTGCTGAACCATTAAAAAATACTGTCCCAGCCATCCACATGGTCAGCGTCTTAATGCTAGCTTGGCCAAATTGCTAGCACTCCAACTGCTGCCTTTTCATCTGGTAGACTATGCCTCTTTCATGAATTTGTGGAATGTGCTGTCCCACAGTGGCAGGTTCCCAAAATAAATTTATTTTCACGTAAAGACATTCCAGCTCTTCACCGTCATGTGGAAGGCAATGTTTTGGCCTCGTTGAACAGGGTGGTCAGCAGCAGGGTTCATATTACCGCTGACTCATGGTCCAGCAGGCATGGTCAGGGACATTACTTTTCCTTTACGGTGGTAAATCTGCTGGCAGCTGGGAAGGATGCAGGACAGGGTTCAGTGTTGAGGATAATTCAGGATAATTCAATTCTTGAATTTGGTGGTGCAGCGTTTCTTGACCAGGTACCCAGGCTTACCAGATATCCTGAGGCAGGCCAGAAAAGTCTGTGGTCATTTTTGGCATTCATACAATGCCAATGCCCGGCTGGCTGACATTCAGCAGGAATTCAACCTACCCAGCAACCGCTTCATTTGTGACATGCCCACCAGGTGGAACTCAAAATTGGCAATGCTGCAGTGTCTGCACGCACAACAGAGGGCCATCAATGAATACCTCTGTGAGCATGGCACCAGGACAGGCTCAGGGGAGCTCAGCTTCTTCTCGCCACACCAGTGGCTACTGATCAAGGATGCTTGCACTGTCCTGTCACCATTTGAGGAGGCCACAAGAATGGTGAGCAGCAACAATGCATGCATCAGTGATGTTGTCCCTCTAATCTTCCTGCTGGAGCACACGCTTCGTGGAATCATGGACAAGGCACTTGAGGCAGAACAGCGGGAGGAAGAGCAGGACTTCCTTGCCTCTCAAGGCCCCCTTTATGCAGATAGCATTCCTGCAGAGCCGCCAAACACACAGGAGGAGGATTGTGGAAGCATGGATCTGGAGAATAACACGCAGCAGTCTTCAAGGGATGGTCTTCAGTCCCCAGAAACCCATGGAGTCGTATGTGGCAGGGAGGAGGTAGTTCATGATAATGTCATCCTCAGTGACCCAGAGAACACTCATGCCTCCCCACATTACGCTGCGGAAAAGCCTGCGGAAAGACCCTAGGATTAATGTTATCAAAAAGGGGGATCATTATTGTCTCGCAACCCTTCTTGATCCATGTTACAAGGGTAAAGTTGCAGAGCTTGTCCTGCCTTGTCAGAGGGAGCAGAGGATGAAACATCTTCAGGATACCTTGAAGAAAAGTTTGTGCAACGCCTTTCCAGACCATGGGAGGTTACCATGTCCTAATGCTGGACAACGTGTTTCTGAAGTTTTGGTCATTCAGAGGCAGAGTGGTGGAGAAGGTGGCCGGCTGACCGATGCCTTTAAATAATTTCAGTCCTCAGTGCCTAGGTCTTATAGGTTCAAGCAACCATCATCAGCATCTGCATTATATGGTGCAGGAATATCTAGGGGCAAGAGCAGACTTGGAGTTACTGGGTCTTGAGGATGGACCACTGGCCGGAACTTGCTCAATATGCAATTGAGCTACTGCCTGTCCTGCATCCAGCGTGCTTTCTGAACGGACATTCAGTGCTGCTGGTGGGTTTGTAAGCAATCATAGGGTGCGCCTGTCCACAGACTCAGTTGATAGGCTCACATTTGTAGAAAATGAATCATTGCCTATATCCATGGCCAATTTTTGGGCACCTGTTTGACTTGGGCATGTCATCACACATTTTAAAAAAAATTACAACAGCAGGGCCCTTTCTTGCACCCATCAAGAGTAACTCCAAGGGGTTACAGTTTTCTGGCACCGCCAACACCCATGGCCCAGTTTTTTGGCATCCGTTTGACTGGGGCATGTCATCACACTTTTTTAAATAATTTACAACAGCAGGACCCCTTTCTGTACCCAACAAGAGTAACTGCAAGGGGTTACAGTGTTCTGGCATTGAAAACACCCATGGCCCAATTTTTCTGGACCTGTTTAAATAATTTACAACAGCAGGGACAGTTCTTGCACCCAACAAGAGTAACTGCAAGCATTTACAGTGTTCTGGCACGGCCAACACATATGGCACAATTTTTCTGCACCTGTTTGACTGCGCCATGTCATCACAGTTTTTAAAATAATTTACAACAGCAGGGCACATTCCTGCCCCCAACAAGAGTAACTGCAAGGGGTTACAGTGTTCTGGCACTGCCAAAACTCATGGCCCAATTATTCGGCACCTGTTTGACTGGAGCATGTCATCCCAATCTTTAAAATACTTTACAGCAGCAGGGCCCATTCCTGCACCCAACAAGAGTAACTGCAAGGGGTTACAGTGTTCTGGCACCGCCAACACCCATGTCCAAATTTTTTCTACACCTGTTTGATGGGGCATATCATCACCATTTTTAAAATAATTTACAATAGCAGGGTCCCTTCCTGCACCCAACAAGAGTAACTGCAAGGGGTTACAGTGTTCTGGTATTGAAAACACCCATGGTCCAATTTTTCTGGACCTGTTTGACTTGGGCAGGTCATCACAGTTTTTAAAATAATTTACAACAGCAGGGACAGTTCTTGCACCCAACAAGAGTAACTGCAAGCATTTACAGTGTTCTGGCACGGCCAACACATATGGCTCAATTTTTCTGCACCTTTTTGACTGGGCCATGTCATCACAGTTTTTAAAATAATTTACAACAGCAGGGCACATTCCTGTCCCCAACAAAAGTAACTGCAAGGGGTTACAGTGTTCTGGCACTGCCAAAACTCATGGCCCAATTATTCGGCACCTGTTTGACTGGGGCATGTCATCCCAATCTTTAAAATACTTTACAGCAGCAGGGCCCATTCCTGCACCCAACAAGAGTAACTGCAAGGGGTTACAGTGTTCTGGCACCGCCAACACCCATGTCCAAATTTTTTCTACACCTGTTTGATGGGGCATATCATCACAATCTTTAAAATAATTTACAATAGCAGGGTCCCTTCCTGCACCCAACAAGATTAACTCCAAGGGGATACAGTGTTTTGGCACCACCAACACCCATGGCCCAATTTTTCTGCACCTGTTTGATGGTGCATGGCATAACAATTTTTTAAATATTTACAACAGCAGGGCCCATTCCTGCACCCAACAAGAGTAACTGCAAGGGGTTACAGTGTTCTGGCACCGGCAACACCCATGGCTCAATTTTTATGAAACTGTTTGATTGGGGCATGTCATCACAATTTTTAAAATAATTAACAACAGCAGGGTTCATTCCTGCACCCAACAAAAGTAATTGCAAGGGGTCACAGTGTTCTGGAACAGCCAACACCCATGGGCTAATTTTTCAGAAACTGTTTGACTGGGGCATGTCATCACAATTTTTAAAGTAATTTACAACAGCAGGTCCCGTTCCTGCACCCAACAAGAATAACTGCTAGGGGTTACTGTGCTCTGTCACTGAAAACACCTGTTGCCCAATCTTTCTGGACCTGTTTGACTGGGGCATGTCATTACAATTTTTTACATAATTTACAACAGCAGGGGCAATTCGTGCACCCAACAAGAGTAACTGCAAGGGTTTACAGTGTTCTGGCACCATCAACAGCCATGGCCAAATTTTTAAGCACTTGTTTGACTGAGGCATGTCATTACAATTTTTAATATAATTTACACCAGCAGGGCCCATTCCTGCACCCAACAAGTGTAACTGCAAGTGGTTAGATAGTTCTGGTATGGCCAACACCCATGGCCTAATTTTTCTGCATCTGTTTGACTGGGCCATGTCATAACAATTTTTAAAATAATTCACAACAGCAGGGCCCTTTCCTGCACCCAACAAGAATAACTGCAACTGGCTCCAGTGCTCTGGCACCATAAATATCCATGGCCCAATTCTTCTGCACCTGTTTGAATGGGGCATGTCATCACAATCTCTAAAATAAGTTTCAACAGCAGGGTCCATTCCTGCACCCAGAAAGTGTAACTGCAAGTGTTCTGGCACTGTCCACACCCATGGCCAAATTTTTCTGTTTGATGGGGCATGCCATCACAATTTTTACAATAATTCACAAAACAGGACCCTTTCCCGCACCCAGTAACTGCAAGGGGTTACAGTGTTCTGGCACAGCCAACACCCATGGCTCAATTTTTCTGCACCTGTTTGACTGGGGCATGTCATCACAATTTTTTAAATAATTTTTTTATCTTAAATTTTTATTGAGACATTTTAGAAATACAGGTCTGTTAAGAACAATACAGCAGTAAAAAATAATACATGAAAAATAATAAATGGTCGCCAGATGTGTGAGTGAGGAGAATGGTGTGAGGACGTGGTGTTGGTGCGCTCCCAGACTCCCCAGGCAGACACACAGCAGTAAGCGGTATCTCCAGCGGCTATACCTCAGCCCTTTCCAGCCATCCCCAGCTACCTCTGAGCGGGAAAGCACATGATGCCGGCTCGTCGCTGGGCTACTTCACAACCGCCCAAGGGGGGAAGAAACATGCGTGCGGTCTCCGAGCATACCTGACACAGCAGGCAGTGGACACTGTAAGCCCGAACAGGATGGTGGCTGGCTGTGAGGAGGGGTACGGTTCCCTGGATGCCGATAGGGGAAGTGTAGACTCAAACTGTGGTATCTCCACACCAAACTGGGGAGCATGGACGAGGGTAGGTGGATCCCCGGAGTCAGCTTGCGGTGCCTGCACATGTGGCAGAGGGTCACCAGTGGCCACTAGCAGCATATGGAGGACAGGAGCGGGTCAAGGCTTTGTAACACCCCCCCAGAAGCCCCAAAAACTCGGGAAGAAGCCCTCAACAGCAGAGGGGGTGCCCCTACTTCCTGAGGCAGACTGCAAGAGGAAGGTGAGACTGTGCAAGCCTCATAAAATGAGCACCTGTCAGTTAATATGGACTACATAACCGGAGAGCAGACCCCATTAAGAGAAAGGGGTTACACAGGTATGTCCATTAATAATCCTGGGTTCCTTGACTCTCTGAGCCACGACAGAATTAACACAGAACAAGGAGAGGAAGGCCTGGGCATTGAAAAAAACCTAGGCTCGCTGGAAGCAAATCCCTCAGAGCCCAGTGGGACAACCCAGGGGGCCAACCCAGGACCTAGTAGCAAACAGACTGGCCCCACAGTAGAGCAAGCCATAATGGACGCAGACTGGGATATAAGGGAGCATATAAAAGCCCTCCCCACAAAAACAGATATTCAACAACTGATAAAAATGGTAGAACAGTCGTGCAGACAAGTAGCTCAAGAAATGAGAGAGGATATAGTGGCCCAGGGACAGAGTTGATGAGATGGAAATCAGTCAAGAAGGTGTTACGCAAGCCATGATTAATATTCAGGATAGTATTAAACAGCATGAAGAAGTATTGAACTCGTCCGAGCTACCCCCTACAATATAACACATTTTTGGTCAGATTCTAGGAGACTCAGCAACAGGTGTAATTGAGGTGGACAGGGTCCGCCGATAAAGTTCGCATACCGCAGAAAGCACAGGAAGACCAAGAGCTCACCTTAAATTTTTTGCAGATATATCACGCCGCACTCTTGGGCAGCGACGAATTGTCAAGCCCTTATTGGAAGTTATGCGCTCAGCAGAAGTCACATATCGATGGGGGTTCCCCTTTTGTCTAAAAGCTTCATGAGGTGGTAAAACAGCAATACTTAGAACAAAAGATGATTTACAACATTTCATGGAGACATTAGATCTCCCATTGGTTGATTTCACGGATTGGAGACTGACTACCCATAAACAACAACTACATTGTCCTGAATGCTGGCAGAAGGTTCCAACCAAAGCAAGTCGTAAAACCCAAAGGACTGGGCAAGGGGGAGAAGCGGGTCTAAATCAGCCCACCTAGAGGGGTATTGCAGAAGGGATAATATGATCTATTGAGCTAGAGTGACAGACTATATTGGCTGGTCTAAGATGGACCTCTCCCTTTCGGACAGGGGGATGGACTAACTTGGTCATCTTATTTTTTTCTTTTTTAGCAAATGATGTGATTATTTCGCTTTGTTCCCCTTTTTTTTTTGTAGTTTCTGCCTGGGGAAGGATGAGGGTGTCTGTGGACATTTTCGCACATTTCTGTATTTTTATATATATAGGGTACTAGGTAGTTGCAAAGGGAAGGGGGTACCAGGGGGAGGTTTGTTGACTCCTGTTTGGGACATCCTCCCAATTAGTTGGTTTACCTTAGGGTATGAGTAAGATTTTGAATAAATGATGTAAATGTTATCTGGAATTCTTTTGGGGGGAAGGGGGAGGGTTTTGGGTTTTTTTCTCCTTCCCTTTTGGGAGGAGAGGGAGGAGGGAGAAAACTCTTATGGAAAATATAAAGGTAATTTTGGGGTATTATATGGGATGGAAATATACACTAAATGTAAAAATGAGCCATGAGTGGCATAGTGAAGGTTGTATTTTGTAATGTGAGAGGTCTGGGCTCACAGAATAATAGGGGGTGGCTCTGGCGTAAATTTGTGCCACCTGTCAGCTGATGTGCTATTCTTACAGAAAAAGCACTTCACGTCAGGATCCACCCCTTGTTTACCTCTTTACCTCTTGTTTGCTCGGTGGTTTCATGTGGTATCTCCTATCTCTAGGGCTAGAGGGGTGACGATAGCTTTTAGAAGGTCATGTTCTTTCTCCCCCACTTCCACGCAGGTAGATCCAGAGGGACATTTTCTCTTTTTAAAGGGGACCGTACAGGGCCAGTATTATACGTTCGCATCCATATATGCCCCCAACATTCGAACCACTAATTTATCTAGCACACTGAATTGGTTGGATGACTTCAGGGCAGGGTTTTTGGTATTGGGAGGAGACTTTAACCACTTCAATACCGGGCACTTAGAACACTTCCCGCCCAGACCAATTTTCAGCTTTCAGTGCTGTTGCGCTTTGAATGAGAATTGCGCGGTCGTGCGACGCTGTACCCACTTGTTTTACTATTTTTACAACAAACCCATGTCGCAGCGTGCTGGCGCGTTAAGAGTAAGTTTCGCGTTGTCGTGACTTTCGACTTTTAACCAGACCCGCCCTTCACAAGATTCACGGGCCATAACTTCACCAATTTCAGAGGAGGGTTATGGTTTTTGGGACGGGACTTCAGTAGGTTGGTTAAGTCACACGATCTATTTAATCACCAAGCTTACAACCCCCGTATATACCTACGCTTGCATATTATGACCGGGACATGCCAGGGGAAATTTTTCTCTTTTACAGGGAGACCTAGATGGACGCACCTTCACCCCCTCTTTCTTGTACTGGAAGATTTTCGATAGCAGTGGGGAGATCGGGATCTCTATCCTCTATGGTGTACTTTGGTGGCTCGTTTGTTCTCCATTTCTCCATTTGTTCCCCACCTAGGACTGCACTTCACGAAAAAGACATTCTTATCGTGTAGTCGACTGTCCACCGTGTTTAAATGCGGTCTCGGTGGGGG
>BLSH010321248.1:2530857-2562731 GCA_018402905.1 Glandirana rugosa | reverse complement strand
CCACGGTCACAGCCTAGTCAACCTCTAGGCTCCTACTTCACATCTACCCCCCTTCCCATTTTTTTATTTGATTTTAATTTATTTTCCCTATCCCCATTTATTTGTAGGGCACTTGCCCTAGTTTGAAGATGATTTTAGAACAGTTATATGGCTTCTACCGTTAATTAATACTTTTCAGACACAGTTTGAAGATGATCCACATTCACCTCCATTTTTGCTTTTTTTATGTTTTTATTTTTTTTTAAATATTTAAAGTTATTTCCCTGTCCCCATTTTTTTGTAGGGCACTTGCCCTACCCTTACCCCCATTTTACTTCCTTTTGCAGCCCTCTAGGGCTTTCCATGACTTTGTTACAGCCATTTTTGTGCCTAAAAGTTTGGGTCCCCATTGATTTCAATGGGGTTCGTTGTCCGTGCGATCATTCGGGTTCCGTCCGGACCCGGACCCGGACTTTGTCCCGAAGTTCGGCTGGAACAGCAGAACCCAAACTTCCAGAGGTTCGCTCAACTCTACTCAGGATAGTTTAGGGAGAGGATGCTGCTGGCTCTGTGAGGGACAGATTGCAGAACATCTCATCCTGCATTACTGAACGATCTGATTGTGGACTAGGGAGAGATACTAGTACTGGTGCTTTGAAGGACAGATTGCACACCTCATCCTGCTGCACAGAACGATCTGACTGGACTAGGTAGAGTCTGTTGCTTTAAGGGAAAGATTATTCTTCTAAAACCATCATCAAGTTGTACAGGGAAAGGTTCCAGCTGTTGCTTTAAGGGAAAGATTAGTGTTCTAAAATCATCATCAAGTTGTACAGGGAAAGGTTCCAGCTGTGGCTTAGAGGGAAAGATTAGAGTTCTAAAATCATCATCAAGTTGTACAGGGAAAGGTTCCAGCTGTTGCTTTAAGGGAAAGATTATTGTTCTAAAATCATCTTCAAAGTGTGTGGGAAAAGCCTATTGCAGGGGCATAGAGCCATATTACTGTTCTAAAATAATCTTCAAAGTGTGTGGGAAAAGCCTGTTTCAGCCGCATGAAGCCATATCAGTGTTCTAAAATCATCTTCAAAGTGTGTGGGAAAAGCCTGTTTCAGCCGCATGAAGCCATATTAGTGTTCTAAAATCATTTTCAAAGTGCGTGGGAAAACCCTGTTTCAGCCGCATGAAGCCATATTAGTGTTCTAAAATCATCTTCAAAGTGTGTGGGAAAACCCTGTTTCAGCCGCATGAAGCCATATTAGTGTTTTAAAATCATCTTCAAAGTGTGTGGGAAAACCCTGTTTTACCCGCATGGAGCCATATTAGTGTTCTAAAATCATCTTCAAAGTGTGCGGGAAAACCCTGTTTCAGCCGCATGAAGCCCTATTAGTGTTCTAAAATCATATTCAAAGTGTGTGGGAAAAGCCTGTTTCAGCCGCATGGAGCCATATTAGTGTTCTAAAATCATCCTCACTGAAGTTATTTCCCTATCCCCATTTCTTTGTAGGGCACTTGTCCGACCCTTACCCCAATTTTCCTTCCTTTTGCAGACCTCTAGGACTTTCCAGGACTTTGTTACAGCCATTTTTGTGCCTAAAAGTTCGGGTCCCCATTGATTTCAATGGGTTTCGGGGTCCGGGTCAAAGTTCGGGTCAAGTCCGGACCCGAACCCGGACTTTGTCCCGAAGTTCGGCCGAACCAGCAGAACCCGAACTTCCAGAGGTTCGATCAACTCTAGTGAAGAGCATTTAGGTTGAGTTTGAGAATTTGAGTTGATGGCGATACTAGTTGAATGCCTAAATACTGAAGGGTGGAGTTGGGGGCCCATGTGAAAGGAGAAATGGACACAATGCTACTTTTAGTGGTTGGTTGTTTACCGTAGTTAATTTTACAATGTGATATGGTACTAAAGGAAGGCAGCTTTTTTTGAAGATGGGGAAGGGAGTTATTCGGGTCTGTTAGGGAGATGATAACATCATCGACATAAAGGCCTATTTTGTGGGTAGTATCTCCTACCTTTATGCCAGTGATGAGGGGGTCTGTGCGGATAGAGTGTGCCAGTGGTTCCATTACTAAAGCAACAATTAGGGGCGTTAGGGGACACCCTTGTCTAGTTCCGTTCTGAATGGCATATGGGTCTGAAAGGATGCTTGAGGTCCAGACCCTGGTGCTAAGCGTAGAATACAGACTTAGGATGGCTTGTAAAATGTTGTTTGAGAAGTCAAATTTTTGAAGTACCACTTTCAGATATACCCAATTGACTCGGTCAAATGCCTTCTCTGCATCCAGTGATAACAGCAGAGAAGGCGTTTCAATTTTTTCAGCCCACTGAATTAAGTCTATGAACCGCCTGGTGCTGTCTGATGCCTGCCTGCCAGCGCAAAGTTTTGTATCAGTATTTAAAAGGGAGATTGGACAATAGTTAGCAGGGTCATTAGGCAGTTTCTCGGTCTTTGGAATGGTGACTATAAGAACCTCCAATGATTCCTTAGGAATGATACCGGTGGAGGCAATATGGTTAAAGACTGAGCACAAGTGGGGAGACAATCAGTCGGAAAAGATTTTATAATATTTGTTACTATATCCATCGGGACCAGGGGCCTTGTGGAGAGGGAGGGTATTTATAGCTTCTTGTATTTGCTGCATGGTAAATGGGGTCAATAATTGAGTGCATTGATCTGCAGTTAGTGTAGGAATTTGCAGGGGTTGCAAGAATTTTTGAAGGTCTGTCTCTGTAGAAGAGACAAGTTTTTCAGACTGGGTGAGATTGTACAGGGCTGAGTAAACAGACCCAAATTGGTTGGCTATGTCTTTAGGATTTACTATGCGTTGTCCATTAGATTTGGTGAGATAGGGGATTTTTGAGTTGGACTTTTGGCGCTTAACTTTCTTGGCGAGAAAGGCACCAGGTTTGTGTTTTGAGAGAACCAGTTAAGGCGGAGTCTTTTTAAGTATAAGTCAAAAGACCCTTTAAGATGTTCACTAAGTTCTTGTCTGACCTTGCGGAGTGCGAGCTTGAGGGTTCCTGTGGGTTTGGTCTTATGGGAGTGTTCGAGAGTTTTGATTTGTTCTAGAAGTTTGTTGGTAGTAGTATTGTGTTTCTTTTTCTCCTGCGCCCCCAATTTTATTATTAGGCCTCTAAGTGAGGCCTTGTGAGCATTCGAGAGAGTATGTGGGATGTTAACAGATCCATAATTTGTTGCAAAAAATGTATCAATATCGGATGCAACCTGTTCCTTGTATTTGGAATGTGTGATCAGAGAGGTGTTAAGCCTCCATATTGATTTTGTGTTAGAGCGATTAATGGTAGTCAGTCACGCTCCACATCATGAAGGCATTGCCAGGGATCATAAAGTTCTTCTTTTTTAAGAAGTGAGTGTAGGGCTGTGGATCTTTTCCTAGTGGAGTTGGAGGTGTCTAGGGAATGATCAATGATTTTGTTAAAATCGCCACAAATAATGAAAGGGGATTGGCGGTATGGGTGGAGTTTGTTGATGATTAGAGTTGAGCGAACCCGAACTGTAAAGTTCGGGTCCGTACCGAACTTTGGGGTGTCCGGGACCCGGACTCTTCAAAAAAGTTTGGGTTCAAGTTCGGGGTTCTGGTATTTGATTCCACATGTTGAATAGCTGCCAAGGGCAGCCAATCAACACATGTTTCGCTGGTTTGCCTTTAGAAGCCATCACAGCCATGCCTACTAATGGCATGGCTGTGATTGGCCAGTGCATCACTGACACAGTCTCTATATGGGGCTGGCGTCACCGTGCTGCATGTCATATGCTCTCAGGATAGTTTAGGGAGAGGATGCTGCTGGCTCTGTGAGGGACAGATTGCAGATATTATAAAACATCTCATCCTGCATTACTGAACAATCTGATTGTAGACTAGGTAGAGATACTAGTACTGCTGCTTTGAGGGACAGATTGCAGACCTCATCCTGCTGCACAGAACGATCTGACTGGACTAGGTAGAGTCTGTTGCTTTAAGGGAAAGATTATTGTTCTAAAATCATCTCCAGGTTCTATAGGGAAAGGTTCCAGCTGTTGCTTTAAGGGAAAGAATATTGTTCTAAAATCATCTCCAAGTTCTATAGGGAAAGGTTCCAGCTGTTGCTTAGAGGGACAGATTATTGTTCTAAAATCATCTCCAAGTTCTATAGGGAAAGTTTCTTCCAGCTGCATAGAGAGCCATATTATTGTTCTAAAATCATCTCCAAGTTCTATAGGGAAAGTTTCTTCCAGCCACATAGAGAGCCGTATTATTGTTCTAAAATCATCTCCAAGTTCTATAGGGAAAGTTTCTTCCAGCCGCATAGAGAGCCGTATTATTGTTCTAAAATCATCTCCAAGTTCTATAGGGAAAGTTTCTTCCAGCTGTTGCTTAGAGGGACAGATTATTGTTCTAAAATCACCTCCTAGTTCTATAGGAAGAGGTTCCTGCTGTTGCTTAACCACTTGCTGACCGCCGATCGGCATTTGACGGCGGCAAAGTGGTTCGTTCCCGCAAAACGCCGTCATACGACGGCGGCTGCGGGAACGAGTTTAGTGAGCGCGCGCACGCCGCCGGAGGCGCTCCCGCGCGCTCACTGTGTTTGGGGAGGGCCAGGGAGCGGGTGCGGCGGCTTCGATTGCTGCCAGCTACCCGCGATGCCCCCCCCTGAGCGGAGGAACGGAGGTCCGTGTATGTAAACACGGACCTCCACTCTGTGTGAAGGGGGAAGGGCTGTGATCACAGCCTTCCTGTATACGAAGGCTGTGACCACTTCCCTTCCCCAGATAGTGCAGTCCCCCTACAGTTAGAACACGCCCAGGGAACATATTTAACCCTTAGAGCGCCCCCTGCAGGTTAACCCCTTCACTGCCAATGACATTTACACAGAAATCAGTGCATTTTTATAGCACTGATCGCTGTATAAATGCCAATTGTCCCAAAGAAGTGTCAAAATAGTCCGACATGTCCGCTGAAATATCGCAGTACCGCTAAAAATCGCAGATCGCCGCCATTACTAGTAAAAAAAAAAAAACCCAAAAATGAATTCTCATCATCCGTAAATGCGACCACTTTTGCGCAAACCAATAAACGCCGATTGCAATTTTTTTTTATCGCAAATATGAGGAAGAATATAAATCGGCCAAAAACGGTGAAAAAAAATGTTTTTTTATATTTTTTTTTATTTGTATTCTAGCAAAAAGTAAGAAATTTGTTTTTTTTTGCAAAATTGGCGCTCTTCTTTTGTTTATAGCGGCGATCAGAAATGACGCAGAGGTGATCAAATACCACCAAAAGAAAGCTCTGTGGGAAAAAAAGGACGCAAATTTTGTTTGGGTAAAACGTCGCACGACCGCACAATTTTCAGTTAAAGTGACGCAGTGCCGAATCGCAAAAAGGGCTCCGGTCCTAAAGCTGGAAATCCTTCCGGGGCTGAAGTGGTTAAAGGGATAGATTATTGTTTCTTGCACAAAATTATAAAGTGCATCTACATTGCTGGTTTTAAAAAAAAAAATTCTAAAAACTACATTTGCGGCCAGCGGTGCATTTCTTGCCCAAAAATAAAAAAAATGTCTACATTGCTGGTTTAAAAAAAAAAAAAAATTCCAAAAACTACATTTGTGGCCAGCAGTGAATTTCTTGCACAAAAATAAAAAAACAGTGTTGGCTACCTCCTCCTCCTCCACCGCCACTTTCACCGCCTCATCAACCTCCAACTCCACATCCACCTCCATTTTTGATTTTTTTATGTGATTTTAGCTTAAAAATTATTTTAAGTTATTTCTCTATCCCCATTTCTTTGTAGGGCACTTATCCGACTCTTACCCCCATTTTTCTTCCTTTTGCAGACATCTAGGACTTGCCAGGACTTTGTTACAGCCATTTTTGTGCTTAAAAGTTCGGGTCCCCATTGATTTCAATGGGGTTCGGGGTCCGAGAAAAAGTTTGGGTCAAGTCCGGGCCCGAACCCGGACTTTTTCCTGAAGTTTGGCCGAACCTGCAGAACCCGAACTTCCAGAGGTTCGATCAACTCTATTGATGATGGCTCTATAAAAAGGTTTTTGATGGGAGTTGGGTGCATATATGTTTACTATAGTCAGAGGTTGATTATTGAAGGATGCTGAGAGTATGATATATCTTCCATCTGGGTCAGTTTCAACCTTTGACAATTGAAAAGATATAGTGCACTTAACTGCAATTAATACGCCAGCTTTCTTCTTAGTGCTGTTAGCATAAAAATAGTGGGTAAAGTTTTTGTGGAAGCAGTGAGGGGGGTTGTAGGAGGAAAAATGCATTTCTTGTACGCAAATAATATCAAAATAGTGCCACCTTCCATAACAAGTTGCGTTTAAATGGGGAGTTTTGCCCTTTTACGTTAATGGAGGTTATGGTGAGTGTCATGGAGGGTTCAGAGGCGGGAGCCTATTGATGTGAGCGGAGACTAATACCTTTATACCGACATACATTGCATCTACAATAATAAGAGCATAGAGTAACCATGATTTCCAATATATAATCTGGCGACCTAAATAGATTAACAGGTGCAGGTTAACACATTGAAAGAAAGAACAAAATAATTGTAAGAGACTGAGAGAAGTGCTTGGCGCTCCATCTACTACGGGGGAGGGTACCATAAGGACGCCTCAATGCCTGCCACAGACAGATTAATCTAGGATTACAAAGATACCTATAATGCAGGCATGGATGGTCCTTAGTCCAGAGGACATAGGAGTATTGAGAGCGTTGGATTATAATTTTTTAGAAGTGGACCAAGGCTGGTGTGTATGGTGTGGTGGGTCTTGGTTCCTAAGAGGGGGAGGGCATTGATGAGTCCCCAATTCAGTAAGCATTTAATGTCCTCCTAATTGCATTTGATGGGTTACAATCAGCTTAACTGGGAAGCCCCACTTATAGGGTATGCGGCGTTCCTGTAGAATGGTGATGACTTGTTGGAATTCCTTGCGTCTTCAGGCTGTGGCCGCAGAGATGTCTGCGTAAAGTGAGACTCTTGAATATGGTTCTGGGAGTTGTGGAGAAGATCTGGAGGCTGCTAGGATATGATATTTAATGAGATAAAAGTGGATACAGGGCAAAACATCCCTTGGAATATCTGCTGACAGGAATTGGGGTTTAGGGATCCTGTGTGCCCGGTCTATGGTTAGATCTATAGTGGTTAGGTGTGGTAGGAGTTTGAGGAACAAGTGTTGCAGGTATGTGGTCAGTTCTGCAGGTTTGATGGATTCCGGGATGCTTCGGAACTTAATATTGTTCTGCCTTGACCTGTCTTCCAGGTCATTAATTTTAGCGGACATATGGCAGATATCTTCAGTTTGGCGTTCAAAGGCATCAATCAGCTCATTATGCTTGCATATTTGCTTGCGTTCCTCTTTAAGGTGTCCATGCGCTCTTCTATATGTTCCTCTCTCATTGTGAGATTCGATATGGAGGAGCACATTTCCTTTTGCAATTCCCTTTGCAGGGAGAGGAGCATCCCTTTAATGGTGGCTTCTGAGGCCGGATGATTGCTGGCAGGAAAGGCTGCCAGAGAGTCTGGATCAAGTGCGGCCTCCTCAGTGCTATGAGGCTCGGTTTGTGCCCAGCTATATTGTTTTTTGCTCAGAGGAGCTTTATCATGAAAGTGGGCTGGGGACAGCGCTGATCTCTTACCTCTGTCCTGAAGTGACTGAGCAGGTGAGCAGAGTGCCGGTACTGAGCTGTCCATAGCGCCAGGTTCAGTGTTGCCAGTCTGCAGTGGGGAGCCTCATGGTGTTGGATCAGTCACTCCATCTGTGCCATTTTGAGAGGGCTGCATGACGGAGAAGAAGTCTGTGAGGCGACGTGGGGTTGTAAGCTTCCCCTTCTTCCTTGTCATGCCTCGTTCCGCTGAGGTATCAGGCTCTTCTATGGTGCTCGAAAGAGGAGGGAGAAGTCGCGGTGAGCCGATGCTTGCCTGTAACAGGACAGAGCTTCGGAGTCAAGCGGTCATCTCACTCAGCAGCTAGCCACGCCCCCACAATTTTTAAAATTATTTACAACAGCAAGGCACATTCCTGTACCAAACAAGAGTAACTGCTAGGGGTTACAGTATTCTGGCATTGCCAACACCCATGGCCCAATTTTTCGGCACCTGTTTGGGGCATTTCATCACAATTTTTAAAATTATGTACAACAGCAGGGCCCGTTCCTGCACCCAACAAGAGTAACTGCAAGAGGTTACAGTGTTCTGGCAACCCCATCACCCATGTCCAAATTTTTCTGCACCTGTTTGACTGGGGCATGTCATCACAATTTTTAAAATAATTTACAGAAGCAGGGCCCGTTCCTGCACCTAACAAGAGTAACTGCAAGGGGTTACAGTGTTCTGGCACACCAACACCAATGTCCAATTTTTCGGCACCTGTTTGACTGGGGCATGTCATCACAATTTTTAAAATAATTTACAACAGCAGGGTCTGTTCCTGCACCCAACAAGAGTAACTGCAAGAGTTTACAGTGTTCTGGCCCCCCTAACACCCATGGCCCAATTTTTCTGCACCTGTTAACTAGGGCATGTCATCATAATTTTTTTTATAATTTTCAAAAGCAGGGCCCATTCCTGCACCCAACAAGAGTAACTGCAATGGGTTACAGTGTTCTGGAACAGCCAACACCCATGGCCCAATTTTTCTGCTCCTGTTTGACTGGGGCATGTCATCACAAATTTTTAACTAGTTTACAAAAGCAGGGCCCGTTTCTGCACCCAACAAGCGTAACTGCAAGGGGTTCCAGTGTTCTGGCACCACCAATACCCATGGCCCAATTTTTCACACCTGTTTGAATGGGGCATATCATCACAATTTTTCAAAATAATTTACAACAGCAGTGCCCATTCCTACACCCTACAAGAGTAACTGCAAGGGGTTACAGTGTTCTGGCATGAGCAACACCCATGGCCCAATTTTTCGGCACCTGTTTGACTGGGGCATGTCATCACAATTTTTAAAATAATTTGCAACAGCAGTGCCCATTCCTGCACCCAACAAGAGTAACTACAAGGGGTTACGGTGTTCTGGCACAGCCAACACTCACGGTCCAATTTTTCAGAGACCTGTTTTACTGGGGCATGTCCTCACAATTTTTAAAATAATTTACAGCAGCAGGGCCCATTCCTGCACTCAACAAGAGAAATTGCAAGGGGTTACAGTGTTCTGACACCACCAACAGCTATGGCCCAATTTTCTGCACCTGTTTGACTGGGGCATGTCATCACAATTTTTTTAATTATTTACAACAGCAGGTCCCATTCCTGCACCCAGAAAGTGTAACTGCAAGGGGTTACAGTGTTCTGGCACTGCCAACACCCATGGCTCAATTTTTCTGGACCTGTTTGACTGGGACATGTTATCACAATTTTTAAAATAATTTACAGCAGCAGGGCCCATTCCTGCACCCAGCAAGAGTAACTGCTAGGGTTTACAGTGTTCTGGCACTGTCAACATCCATGGCCAAATTTTTTAGCACCTGTTTGACTGGGGCATGTTATCACAATTTTTAAAATCATTTACAGCAGCAGGGCCCATTCCTGCACCCAACAAGAGAAATTGCAAGGGGTTATAGTGTTCTGTCACCACCAACAGCCATGGCCCAATTTTCTGCACCTGTTTGACTGGGGCATGTCATCACAAGTTTTAAAATTATTTACAACAGCAGGACCCGTTCCTGCACCTAACAAGAGTAACTGCAAGGGGTTACAGTGTTCTGGCTCACCAACACCAATGTCCAATTTTTCGGCACCTGTTTGACTGGGGCATGTCATCACAATTTTTAAAATAATTTACAACAGCAGGGTCTGTTCCTGCACCCAACAAGAGTAACTACAAGAGTTTACAGTGTTCTGGCCCCCCTAACACCTATGGCCCAATTTGTCTGCACCTGTTAACTAGGGCATGTCATCATAATTTTTTTTATAATTTTCAAAAGCAGGGCCCATTCCTGCACCCAACAAGAGTAACTGCAATGGGTTACAGTGTTCTGGAACAGCCAACACCCATGGCCCAATTTTTCTGCTCCTGTTTGACTGGGGCATGTCATCACAAATTTTTAACTGGTTTACAAAAGCAGGGCCCGTTTCTGCACCCAACAAGCGTAACTGCAAGGGGTTCCAGTGTTCTGGCACCACCAATACCCATGGCCCAATTTTTCACACCTGTTTGAATGGGGCATATCATCACAATTTTTCAAAATAATTTACAACAGCAGTGCCCATTCCTACACCCTACAAGAGTAACTGCAAGGGGTTACAGTGTTCTGGCATGAGCAACACCCATGGCCCAATTTTTCGGCACCTGTTTGACTGGGGCATGTCATCACAATTTTTAAAATAATTTGCAACAGCAGTGCCCATTCCTGCACCCAACAAGAGTAACTACAAGGGGTTACGGTGTTCTGGCACAGCCAACACTCACGGTCCAATTTTTCAGAGACCTGTTTTACTGGGGCATGTCCTCACAATTTTTAAAATAATTTACAGCAGCAGGGCCCATTCCTGCACTCAACAAGAGAAATTGCAAGGGGTTACAGTGTTCTGACACCACCAACAGCTATGGCCCAATTTTCTGCACCTGTTTGACTGGGGCATGTCATCACAATTTTTTTAATTATTTACAACAGCAGGTCCCATTCCTGCACCCAGAAAGTGTAACTGCAAGGGGTTACAGTGTTCTGGCACTGCCAACACCCATGGCTCAATTTTTCTGGACCTGTTTGACTGGGACATGTTATCACAATTTTTTAAATAATTTACAGCAGCAGGGCCCATTCCTGCACCCAGCAAGAGTAACTGCAAGGGTTTACAGTGTTCTGGCACTGTCAACATCCATGGCCAAATTTTTCAGCACCTGTTTGACTGGGGCATGTTATCACAATTTTTAAAATCATTTACAGCAGCAGGGCCCATTCCTGCACCCAACAAGAGAAATTGCAAGGGGTTATAGTGTTCTGTCACCACCAACAGCCATGGCCCAATTTTCTGCACCTGTTTGACTGGGGCATGTCCTCACAAGTTTTAAAATTATTTACAACAGCAGGGCCCGTTCCTGCACCTAAAAAGAGTAACTGCAAGGGGTTACAGTCTACTTGCACCGCAAACGCCCATAGCCCAATTTTTTGGCACCTGTTTGACTGGGGCATGTCATCACAATTTTTTAAATAATTTACAACAGCAGTGCCCATTCCTGCACCCAAGAAGAGTAACTGCAAGGGGTTACAGTGTTCTGGCACTGACAACACCAATGGCCCAATTTTTCTGGACCTGTTTTAATGGGGCTTGTCATTACAATTTTTAAAATAATTTACAGCAGGGCCTGCGCCAAAATTACAAAAAAATTGTGTGGGGGTCCCCCCAAAATCCAAACTAGGCCATTTGGGTCTGGTTTGGATTTTTATGGGAACTCTGCATCAAAATTAAAAAAAAAATGACCTGCCCCCCCCCCCCAAAATCCAAACCAGATCCTTCAGGTCTGATATGGGTTTTAAGGGGAACCCCAGATCTAAATTTAAAAAAAATTCCCCCCAAAGTCCGTACCAGGTCCTTCAGGTCTGGTATGGATTTTAAGAGGAACCCCACCCCAAATTAAAAAAAAAATTGGCATGGGGTCCCCCCAAAATCCAAACCAGACAGTTATCCAAGCCCTGGCATGGCAGGAGGGGGAGGGGACAAGCTAGTGTCCCCCCTCTGAACCATACCAGGCCACGTGCCCTCAACATGGGGAGGGTGCTTTGAGGTCAACCCAAAGCAACTTGTCCCCATGTTGATGGGTAGAAGGGCCTCATCCCCACATCTCTGGCTGGTGGTTGTGGTGTTCTGCGGGAGGTAGCTAATCAGAATCTGGAAGCCCCCTTTATTAAGGGGACCCCCTATGTGAATGAAGATGACGAGAGGCAGGAAGAAGACCGAAAGAAGAAGCAGAAAACCAGAAGAAGGAGCGGAGTAGGAGTAGATGGAGGGAGGCCGGAGGAAGAAAGAAAAAAAGAGCTATTTTGCACAATAAAGGACTTGCCAAAAACTGCCTCCTTTTTCAGTGAATGGGTAGGGTACAATGTACCCCATACCCATTCACATGGAGGGGTCAGGATCTGGGGGCCCCCTTATTAAAGGGGGCTTCTAGATTCTGATAAGCCCCCCGCAGACCCCCACAACCACCAGCCAGGGTTTTGGGGATGAGGCCCTTCTCCCTATCAACATATAAGGTGCTTTGGGGGGACCTCATAGCACCCTCCCCATGCTGAGGGCATGTGGCCTGGTATGGTTCGGAGAGGGGGCGCTCGCCCCACCTCCTCCTGCCATGCCGTTTTTTTAAAAATGACACGGGGTTCCCCTTAAAATCCATATCTGACCTAAAGGGCCTGGTACAGACTTTTGGAGGGCCTATGCAATTCCTTTTTAAATTTTGGCATGGGGTTCCCCTTAAAATCCACACCAGATCTGAAGGGCCTGGTATTGACTGGGGGGAGGCCCCAACACAATGCTTTTTAAGTGATTTTATCTATATTGCGAGCAATACATTACAGCCGCGAGTTGTTTTAAATAACAATTTCTCCTTCAGAAATGACATTTTGCAGTGGCACTGTTCTAAACATCATAGAGATGCGCCCTTTTACAGGCATAATGTTAGGAAAAGTCTGTGTTTTTTTAAGGTTTTAGCGCTTGTGCGCGAGTTCCCGCGTGCCGGAAACACCTCCAAACGGCTCCATTTAGGCTCACAGCGCCCAGCAGGCAGTCCTGTCCCTTCTACAGCGTGTGAGTGTTCCTGAGATACCTGATTTCCTGAATATCTGTTCCTGTCACCCGGCTTGACTCTGACCTTGTTGATTTCTCCCTGCACTGACCCCCAGCTTGCCCACGACGACTCTTCTGCCTGAACCCTTTGTACCGCATTGCCAACTAGTTGCCGACCCGGCCTGCAGGACCACCCACTACCTGCATGAGCTTCACTGGACTCTCCACACCTCCACCAGTGATCCAGTCCAGCCCTCGTGCCCCCCTGAGCTCCTGTGCTCCCTGTCTTCTCTACCAGGGAACCTCAAACCAGGGCCGCAAGAGTGGTTGCTTCCTGCATAAGATAGACTCAACCACAAGGTGCATGACACATACTAAGGGGACCCCACAGGCACAATATTTAAAGGAATATTTCATTTTTATTTTTTCACTTTAAGCATTATTAAAATCACTGCTCCTGAAAAAATGATAGATTTTAAAACTTTTTTTGCATTGATACATGTCCCCTAGGCCAGTACCCAGGTCCCCATGCTTTTTTTTATGGCAATAACTTGGATATAAACCTTTAAAATTATCACTTTTAATTTTTCATGTTTGAGTCCCATTGATTTTAATGACGTTTGCGTGTTTGCACTATTTTTTTGCCTGTTTGCAAGTTCTGATGCTTACCAAACCGGGGGGTGTTTGGCCATCCCTATTTGCCTTTATGGGCAAGTATGCTGGGCATGCTTGTACAATATTGAGAGAGCCCACTCACTATGATACAGATTTTAGCTTAGCTTTAACTTATGAGAACTGGGAGAAGGGGGGAAGTTAAGGGAGGAATCCTTAGTGGCCCATATTACACTGATTCCAAAAGAAGGGAAGGATGGAACACTTTGCTCCAGTTATAGACCTATAGCCCTCTTGAACACCGATACAAAACTATACGCAAAGATACTAGCAACAAGACTAAAAGAATTTATTCTGGAATGGATCCATGCAGACCAGACCGGATTTGTCCCCAATAGGGAAGGTAAAGACAACGCCATTAGAACATTACTTATGCTGCATAGCCTCAGGGATGGGAGAGAGTCAGCACTTCTTTTATCAATCGATGCACAAAAAGCGTTCAACAGAGTTGACTGGGGGCTTATGATAAAAACATTGGAAATCTTGGGAGTGGGCCCAAAGATGATGGAGAGAATAAAGTTACTATATAGGGGCCCCACTTCAAGAGTAAAGGTCAATGGGTCTCTCTCACTGCCATTTAAAATGTTCAATGGTACAAGACAGGGGTGCCCGCTCTCTCCCCTCCTGTTCATAATATCTCTGGAGCCATTATTGGCAAGAATACGGAGGAATGTGGACATAGGGGGAATAAAAATAGACGAAAAGGAACATAAAATAGCGGCATATGCTGACGATCTCCTATGCTATATAACAAAACCAAGAGTTACATTACCAAACCTAATAAAAGAACTGAAAATATACGGGGAAATCTCAAACTTTAAAATTAACCAGGAAAAATCAGAAATATTAAACATAAATATAAATAGGAAAGAAGAACTGTCCCTGCGGGGGGAGTTCCCTTTTACATGGAAGAAAGTAGAAATAAACTACTTAGGGATAAAAATCACTCCTAAGCTCGAGAAACTATATAAAGCAAATTATATCCCACTTTTAAACGAGATTAAAACAGAAATAAAGAAGGTAGAAAGGAAACCGCTCTCATGGATGGGAAGGATAAACACCGTAAAAATGTTAATACTCCCAAAAATACTATACAAGTTTCAAATGATCCCAATAAAACTCCCACAAACGTACCTACAAAAATTGCAAGGAATGATACTAAAATTTATATGGCAAAGTAGGAAGCCGAGAATACAATATAGGATCCTTAGTTTAGATAAATTGCACGGGGGTTTGGCAGCACTGGATATTAAAAAGTACTACGAAGCAGTGGTACTATCACGAATGGTAGAATGGAGTAGGAGTAAAAGTGATAAAAGATGGGTGGAGGTAGAAAAATCACTAAACAATGCACATTTAAAAGAAAATATCTGGGTCTCATAAAAGGATAGGATATTGAATCAAACAACACCTGAATTAACAATAAATGTATTTAGGGTATGGGATAGAATTCACAAACAGGCAAAATTATCACATAACTCCCCTTTAATTTTTTTAAGAGGCACAAAGATGTTCGAACCAGGGAATAAGACACAATTCGGAGGGTGGGTTGGAAATACACAGCTAAAGGATATCATAAAGGATGGGAAGATTTGCACATATCAAGAATTGCTACAAAATGGTACTTTGGTAAAACTGAATGAATGGAGGTACGCCCAGTTAAAACACTTTGTGGCAAAGTTACCACAACCTCTAAGATCAGGGAAAGAACTAAATCCATTTGAGAAATTGTGCAGCACTAGAGAACCAGTTAGACATTGTATTGCACAGATTTACAAAATAATCATGGATATGAGTGGACCTCCATTCATTAAGAAATGGGAAGAGGAATTGGAGATAAAGTTCATGGAACAACAATTAACTAAAATGTTTAAAGCTATACATAGTAGTCCAGGAGGCATTTAGAGTGTTGAAATGAATTACAAATGTGTAGCAAGGTGGTATATTACGCCGGTGATAGCCCATAAATATCAAAGTAATAAATCACCACTATGCTGGAGATGCTGCAAAACACAGGGGACTATGGCACACATATGGTGGAAATGACCAAAAATAAAAGAATATTGAGAGGAAGTCAGACAATGTATAGCAGAGATTATAGGTGAAGAGTTTGGGTTAGACCCGATGGGTTGCCTTTTCCATATCTCGGATAAATCTAGTAAACAATATAGGAATTCATTGGTGCCCCCCCTTCTTGAACACAGCAAAGGGAGTGATACCAAAAAAATGGTTAGATTCAAGCAAACCTACCATGAAGGAGTGGTTTGACAGAGTCAAACATATCTATAATATGGAATACTTGGGAAGTGGAGAAAAAGGCCCTCTCTGGGGAAAATATGAAAAAAAATGGAGGAAATTGACAGATTTGAAAAAAACAGGAAAGTACGCTATGGCATATGTAGACTGATAGATGGGTGGGGAAGAGGAAGGGTAGGTTGGGATCGTGGAAGGGGAGCTAAGATAGAGGGGGGACCACATATATAGCCTATGTCCACCACTGGAATATAGTGGATACAGGTGTACAAAAGAGGTGTAATCACAGAATGTTTGGTTAAGTATGTATTTGCATTTTATATAAAATTTAATAAAGCTTAAATAAGGAAAACACCACAGTGATTTGACTAAGCAGGATTTTGTATGAAAGTCAAGCTGAATACCTCTCCCAAAGGCTGTCTACTGATGTGGTTTAAAATAAAAAAAAAAAACATTTTTTTTGCTATAAAATTACTTAGTACCCCCAAACATTATATATTTTTTTCTAACACCCTAGAGAATAAAATGGTGGCCGTTGCAAAACTTTATGTCACACCATATTTGCGCAGCAGTCTTACAAGCGCAATTTTTTAAAATTTTTTTTTCCATATTGTGAAAGATAACGTTATGGAAAGTAAAATGATACCCAACATGTCACGCTTCAAAATTGCGTCCGCTCGCGGAATGGCGACAAACTTTGCAACATAAAAATCTCCATTGGCGACGTTTAAAAACTACAGGTTAGCAGTTTTGGGTTACAGAGGAGGTCTAGTGCTAAAATTATTGCTCTCGCTCTAATGATCGCGGCGATACCTCACATGTGTGGTTTGAACACCGTTTTCATGTGTGGGCGGGACTTACATATGAGTTTGCTTCTGCGCGTGAGCTCGCGGGAACAGGGCGCTTTAAATTTTTTTTTTTTTAATTATTTATTTTACTTTTTAATTTTTGTTTTAACACTGTTCTTTAAAAAAAACAACTCACTTTTAGTCCTATTACAAGAAATGTAAACATTCCTTGTAATAGAAAAAAGCATGCCAGGACCTCTTAAATATGAGATCTGGGGTCAAAAAGACTTCAGTTCTCATATTTACAGTAAAATGCAAAAATAATAATAATAATAATAATAATAATAATTTGAAAAAAAATGACAGTGCAAAAAATGGGCCCTTTAAGAGCATTGGGCGGAAGCGTTTACTCGGCTCATGGACACTGGGGGAGAGGAACCGATCATCTCCGCCGCTGCCAGCAGGTCCGGTAAGCTGTGGAGATGACCGGAAACCGGCGGTAGGGGGTGCAACTCTCCCGCCGCTGATAAACGTGATCTTGCTGTGAATCCGCAGTTGAGACCACTTTTATCTTGTGCAGAATCGCTGGCAGAAGAAAAAGATACCGGGGTTATGGTAGCTATCTGCTACCATAACAATGGTATTCCACTTCAAATGGCCACCGTATAATGACAGCGGGCGGTCTTGAAGTGGTTAAGATAAAAAAACCCTTCTGACTTTATAACCCCTTTAAGGAACCCTAGCAGTCGGTAACAAAAATGATACATTATACACATAATTATTTTTGGGGTTGTGCTATATGTGTTGTTTAGATCATTCTGAAAATAGCTGAGGTATTGAATTCTGCTTCTTGTTCTAATGCTATGAGATTTGATCATTTAGCAGTGTATTAAGCTGTGAAACAATGCTACAAGAATGCAGTATTCTTAGGTTTTAAGGCTAGAGCATATTTAATTAAACAACGGACTATGATAGACTTAAACGGTATTAACATGAAATGCTGCATTACCCTTCAAGTGGCTAAGAAGCAATATATATAACTGTATAATTTGTTTCCACCCTCCTCTTCCCTCCCTTTTAAATGAAGATGGTGTTAATAGAGGCAAAACTGTGATTACTTAATGGTTTTCGAGACAGTCGTAGCCTAGAAAATTAAATTTCACATCTTCTTTTATGGTGTTAATCTCTCTTCTCACATCCCGCCTGTTATGATGTGTGCGCCAGAGATAATGTTTAAACTGACTAAAGCAAAGTAAACCAGACAAGTCTGTTATTGGCTTTATAATTGCATAATTAACTTTTTGTCTCTAATCGTTATGGAGGTAATGGTGCTGTTAAAATGGGCTTTTGGCGTGCAGAAAGTAAATCAAAAATCAATAATCCATAGAATGCCATTAAGGGCTGTAACAGTTCTTATGTTGTGATTCACTCAATTTTTTTCTGTACAGAAAATGAAATTCATTAGGAGAGAGATTATTGTCTAAGGAGTTGACTTTCAGTTGATAGTAAAGATCAGGAAAAATTGTCACTGGCAGCTGGAAGCAAAAACGCAACATTGTCACCATAAATTATGTGCTGCTTGTAACTCTGTTATTATATTGTAATTGACCTCACAGCAATTAATTCTATTTTCCATGAACCCTCTTTTATTTCTAATTTACATTATGATCATATATGCCTGAAAAATGACAGTGTAAAAAAGATAAATGTGCTAATTATAAGTCTGCTTATCTCTGGCTCCCCGTTGCCAACACCTTTGGTCCAGCCTCCTTTGGTATGTAAGTATGTCACTTATTTCACTCTGACATCTCTAATGTATTTGTAAACCATCCCATAAATACTACAGCCACATGCAGCAATTGAGAGCCCAGACAGCATCAGTTCTCTGAGCTGTGTGTTTTTTCCTAAAATTAATTTGAAATTGACAAAATAATGTTCAAACCCAGATGACTTTGCTGTCACTGGGAAATTAAGTTCTTGACCCTGCTTCTGATGTATGTTTATATTTCTACATTTTTTTCTTCTTCAAACGTAATGTGGCACCATTCACTAAGAAGGCATAGCCAATGTCTCTATGCAGCAAAGTTAATCCTTTTCATACACTTCTGAAATCTATAGAAAGTGATTTTATCTTCAAAGCCAATCTTTCCACCCATAATATCATAAACTGACTTTTCTCTCTGCAGCTGATGCTCATCCTTTAAATAAGAAAAAAAAAAAAAAAGAATTCTGGGTTCACGTGCTAATGGTACATTTTTATTTTTGTTTACAATTCTTCAGAAGGCTAAATTGTGATGCTCATTATTTGTGTGTTTTGATGCTTAATGGTAATAATGGTTAATGGTAATAATACATACTGTAAACTACTGTATAATGACTTTACATTTTTGTAAAGAGATAAAAGGGGCAGGCAAAACAATATTGTCTGATGTAATTTAATTATTGGGGGTTATTTACTAAAACAGCACCATGGTAGTTCATTGAGAACTACAATACCATGCACAAATTCATAATATTGCTGCACTCCTTGGTATCTTTATTGAACCTATGATGTCATTTTAATGCTTCATATCATACATACAGTACCTGTGATGTCATTTTAATGCTTCTATAAAGATAACAAGGAGTGCAGCAATATTCCAGATGGGTGCATGTTACTGAATCTCACAGACAAGCTGTGCAGCACCATGGGTCCTGGGTTCCAGTTCACAGAGCAATATTACTTTGGCTTTATTGAGAACTACAAGCCAACAGCCACAAAGGATGGTAATACTTGTAGAACTCTGTGAACGAATAATGAGCCCACGGTCTTTTAAAAAAATGACAGCTGGCATAGGGAATTTCTCCCCGTACTGCTGTCACACAGACGCAGCGGATCCCAGAGTGGCTGCAGGAGCAGGAACATGTTACATGCTCCACCCTAAATCATTTTTTTTATTTGTACAGGGATGATCCACTGCATGAAGTTTCCTTTAAAATTCACACCAGATATTTATTCAGGCATGCAGCCTGTGTGGTCAAGAAAAGAAGGGGCATGAGCATGAGCCTCCCCCTTCCTCTGCCATAATAGGCCTCATGCCTTTCAACAATTGGAGGGTACTTGCTAATGAGATTGCCTAACCATTGCTGACCCAGACTGACCTGACTAGTCTTTGGACAAATAACCATGCATTTTTTTTAAACATACACTGTTACTTTAGATACAAAGCCACTAAAAATAAATTTGGGGAAAAAAGTTGAAATGACAATGATTAAAAAGTGTTGTAGAAATTTTATTAGGAAGTATTAATTATGTATTGTCACAGTGGGGCTAATTCACTATATTGCGAATATGCGATCGTGCGACACCCAAAAATAGCGCCCATTTAAGCCAATTGGCATATCAACTAGGCGATCATGTGAACGCAAAATCGCGTTATTGCCGCGAATATGCCTTCTTTATAGGAATACATGGGAATAGCTGATGTCAATTGGGCTTTAACCTACAGAATCCATTGAAGGCTTGTATGAACATGATTTGCTTGAAAAAGGGTATGGGAACTACCGCAGCAAATGGAAACCATTGGAGAATATCAACACCGAACCTATAGCTGTAAGTTTTGAAGGTATCAGAAGGAACCACTACACTATCGACTTGAACAAAACCAACCATAGAAAATACATTTACTAATCTTGGATTCTGTTGATTCCCTACAAACTAACTGCCGGCATGTTAACTAGTGTGTGATTGTTCCAATTCTACACTATAATATTATTGAATATGTACATACCATTGCAAAAGATCATATTATGCTTTCACATATTTTCAGAATATAATGCCAAATACAATGCAAGGTGTAGTGATGACACCGGTAGGATATGAACCCGTAGCTGTAAGCTTTGAAGGTATTAGAAGGAACCACTACACTATGGAGTTGACTCAACCAGCCATAGAAAATACATTTACTAATCTTAGATTTTGTTAATTCTCTACAAACTAACTGCTGGCACGTTAACTAGTGTGTGATTATTCCAATTCCACACTATAATATTATTGAATGTGTACATACCATTGCATGCATTGCAAAAGTTCATAGTATGGAAGCAATCAAACTGATGGGCATTGGCGAATATGCCTTCACATATTTTCAGAATATAATGTCAAGTACAATGCAAGGTGTAGTGATGACACCGGTAGGATCTGAATCTGTAGCTGTAAGCGTTGAAGGTATTAGAAGGAACCACTACACTATAGACTTGAGCACAACCAACCATAGAAAATACATTTACTAATCTTGGATTCTGTTAATTCTCTACAAACTAACTGCCGTCACGTTAACTAGTGTGTGATTATTCCAATTCTACACTATAATATTATTGAATATGTACATACCATTGCATGCATTTAAAGAATTCATAGTATGAAAACAATCAAACTGATGTGCATTGGCTAATTGGTGAATATGCGTTCCCATATTTTCAGCATCTAATGCTGAGTACAATGCAAGCTTTCAGAAGGTTATACCATCCATACCATTGAACTACTCTGTGAGTTAGATAGCCTTGTTTAAATGTATCATGTTGGCTTGCTGATACCATACAAATCATTGTACCAGCCAAACTTTGAACAGTCAGAATTGTTTGACATTCATGTCAGCTGGTATTACTACTGAAGCTATTCACATGGTACAGGTTGTTGAGATAAGCCCAAGTACCATGTGATAGCTGGGCTCAATCCCAGCTCACCAATCTAGGTAACCAAGCTGATATTCAAGTGGTGCCTCAGCCCCCCACCACAGAAAATGTACAAGTCAGCAGCTACACATCCTGCAACTGCTGACTTTAATTATTAGGACACTGTCCTGGAAGCTAGTGATGTTGGCAACCCAGCCCATGTTTCCATTGGCTCTCAGGTGCTGTTGCCCCCATTGCCGATTCCCTACTGCACATACACAAAGGACACTGCACGTTCTGAATGGCCTAGCAGCAGGGAATAAGGAGGGATGACAAATTTCTGCCATACCTCACTGCAGTGAGGTCCGACGGAAGTGGGGACAGGTAAATTGTCCAAAACAGGTACCCACCCCCCGAAAAGGTGCCAAACATGGCATCAGAAGGGGGGGAGAGATAAGCAGTGCTTCCAATTTTGGGTGGATATCTAAGGCCCCTTTCACACTTGTGCAACTTGTCCTGCGACTTGGGACTGCAAAGTTGCCTGTCAAGTTGGACCCCACAATTTCCAATGAGTAAGATTCATAGCTGTCTGACTTGAAGTGGGATCAACTTCAAACTAGTCCCTGAACTTCTTTGGTCCGAGTTTGATATGACTTGAGGTCCCTAGACCTCAAGATTACACAGGCATTGCTTCAAGTCACATCAAAGTTGCATGACTTTCAAGTCACACAAGTGCGAATGGCGCCTAAGTCAAAGGTGTTATCCTGAAAGTAATGCAGTTTGCCCACGACATTGTCCCAACTTCAGGGAATATTGAGCACTAGGAACCTCAAGTCACACAAGTAGTAACAGGGGCTACTTTGAAGTTGGTGCCACTTGAAGTAGTACAGATATGAATAGTTTCAGGAAAAGTCGGCCAAGGGTAAAAGGAGTGTATATAAGCAACTCTCTCAGATATATATATAAAATATAAAAGCAGCTCTCTCATTAATATATATATATATATATATATATATATATATATATACACACACACACACATACACACACACACACATACACACACACATTTACATCAGCAGAATACATGCAGGAAGTGTAATGTGCCTGTAACCAGGAAGTGATGTGTGCGAATGGGCATGAAGCAGGGCCGCCATCAGGGGGGTACAGGCAGTACTGTTGTAAGGGGCCCCAGTGTCTCAAGGGCCCTTACAACACAGACTTTAGCAGTCTTTAACATTGGAGTCTATGGGAGGGGGACACCCAGTTTAGGGACACCGTTCTCCCAAACCATAGCCAATAAAAATACCAAACTTTAGAGATAGAGAGCGCCTCCTGGGCAACAACTGGGCCAGGTTTGGTTGGGACTTTCGGCAACTATGTGTCAGTCGCACCAGGTCCTCAAAGTGACCAGTCATTGGCCGGCAATTGTCAGGTGAATTTCGGACTTAACATTGGAGTCTATTGGGGGGGGCACCCAGTTTGGGGACGCCGTTCTCCTGAACCATAGGCAATAAAAATACCAAACTTGGGTCACATGGAGAGGGCCCCCTGGACCACAACTGGTCCAAGTTTTGGACCTCTAGCACCTCTGGTTCGGCACAAAGTCTTATTGCAAGCATTGGGTGAGGCTGTGCTGCCTGTGCACTGTTTTTTTAACCCCTTAGATCCCACACTAGCATGCACTGCACACTTCAATTGAATGAGTCATGCTTGGCAGGCTACACCCGGTAAGTGTGACAGGGTGTATAATTCCTACTGGGGCTGTGACATGTGTACACCCTTGGCCAGTGGGCAGATGTGGTGGAATGGCCCAGTGAGAAGGCCCTGGGGAATGTTGGTGGTCAGAAGGGGGGGGGGGCAGGTCTAAAGCTGTTTAAGTGGCCAAAATATCTGCTGGCTGCCCTGGCAGGAAGTAAATGTGTGGTGATCCCTCATGAACAAATAAATTAACCTCATCCCCACCAAATATAGCTACCGCATCCTCCTCCACACAGTGTAAGCACAAGTATATTTCCTACACTTACTCGTCAAATGAGTAGCACCTCCTCTTTGCTGAAATGAAACCTCGCTATATCCACCTATATAGAGATCCTGACCAGCAAAGGCACTTCCGGGAGAAGACAATTACATTCCCGGGTCAGAGGACAAAGCCACACTTGCTTGCGAATATTTGATCACAATCACAATTTTTTTAGTAATAGGCAGGTGAATCACAGACAAAGGCTCAGTTTGAGACGTACAACACTGCCTATCCACCAGCTAAATTCATTAGGAGTGCAGGTTCACACTTGTGCAATGCGGGAACCCTGCAAATCCACTGCAGGTTCCCGCATCGCATTTCACACTGCGATGTGTGACCTGGTTGGAGTGTCAATACATTGTTAATGACACCCCAATTTCAGCTCACATATCACAGTGGAAACTAAAAGTTCGGACATTAAGCGGATCGCATGGGTGTGAACACCCATGCAATCCAATTCTGGTGCGGACCAAAAAAAAAGGGTCCAGTGCGAGTTTTGTCCGAATGCAATGCAAATTCAGCCATACTATCTGTATGGCTGAAATCGCATCGTATAGACAGCGCATGTGACTTGTACTGTGGTGTGACTCAGATGCAATCTTGCACAGCGCAGCAGTGTGAACCGGCACTTACCTGCCATTCTCCAGACCTGTTAAATGAAGAGACTCCACTTAGACAACCTTTATCATTTGGTAAATGTGATGTGTTACTCTCGCGCTCCCACTTGATTTTTGGCAAAAATATTTTTTACAAAATTAAATGTGTGTTGTAGCAGCTGCTATTGCTAAATAGTTATCCGTGACTATTTTTAGATCCCCATGAAGAAGTCACGTGATGCGTGACATAACGCGTAGGGCGTGAGCGATCAAAAGTTACGATACTAACAGACGAGCTTGTAGCTCGTGTAGAAGTGCCCATAGACTTTTCAATGTAAGTGTGCACACATTTTTCTATTAATAAAAGTTCTTAAAACAATATCACACTACGAGGCACATTGTACCCTTCTTTTATGTATGTTACCAATACAACTGTGGAGACGAGGAGGAACCAAACAAAGCAAGAGGGCTCCATAGGAGCACAGGGTGACCCCCAGTGGAGGGAGATTGGTACCACACCACCCCACCAAAGAAACCTTTATGTGCAAAAGCTCTAGCACACTCAGGTTAGAGGCTTGAACACTTATAGGAGACACAGATAAAAAAGTCACAAGTTCATCTGTATCTGTCACAACAGCACTTGAAAATTGTGGAAGGGTCATTTAATCACAAATACACAAGAAAGAAGCACTAGAATGATTGAAGATTGAAGATATTCTATCAATATTGAATCGCGCTTCCCGCGCACCCCCTAGGGCGACCCGGCGCATCACAGATTGCGGTGAATGGCCGCTGTAAGCGGCCTTTCGCCACGTGATCGCTCCGTCATCACATGTAAACAAGCCAGCGCGTCCGCCGGCTTTTTCTCTCTCCCCTCAGCATCGATCGGTGCAGTGTGAGAGGAGAGAGGGGGAGAGAGGACGTGTGCAGCGCTGTGGGCTAAGTGTAATGTCCACAGCGCTGCTAAGTGACAATGGGGACAGGCTGCACCCCCCACCATCCATCCACACCCACCAGCCATCCTCACCCAGCCATCCTCACCCAGCCATCCTCACCCCATCCATGCTCAGTCACCCATCCATGCTCAGCCACCCAGCCATCCTCACCCCATCCATGCTCATCCATCCATGCTCAGCCACCCATCGATCCATGCTCACCCACCCAGCCATCCTCACCCCATCCATGCTCATCCATCCACGCTCAGCCACCCATCCATCCATGCTCAGCCATCCTCACCCAGCCGTGCTCACCCACCCTGCCATGCTCAGACATCCCCATCCGTGCTCATCCATCCCCATCCGTGCTCATCCATCCCCATCTGTGCTCATCCATCCCCATCTGTGCTCATCCATCCCATCCGTGCTCATCCATCCCCATCCGTGCTCATCCATCCCCATCTGTGCTCATCCACCCCCATCCGTGCTTATCCATCCCCACCCGTGCTTATCCATCCCCATCCGTACTCATCCTGCACAAGAATTTCAACTAAGAGCCCAAGTGGGGCATTTGTCATTATGCACAACATCAGCCCTACTCCCCCAAAAATCATAGCAAATAACACGGCCTCTTCACAGGGCAAACCAACCCCTCTACTGCAGTCATTTATATAACATAGTTTGTATTGTTAGCACACCGACACATCCAATGGAAGTACACACCCACCAGTGTCATTCAATCTGTCTCTTCATGTCTGTCTAACTCTAAAGTGATTGCACCTGATGAGCAAGAACACTTACTATTTGCAAATGTGTTAGCCCACACGATATTGTCAAAATGCCTGCCTTTACACGCACATGAAATTTAATGGCATCCCGGTCCTAGTCCGTAGGGTTGAATATTGAGTTGGCCCACCCTTTGCAGCTATAACAGCTTCAACTCTTCTGAGAAGGCTGTCCACAAGGTTTAGGAGTGTGTCTATGGGAATGTTTGACCATTCTTCCCAAAGCACTTTTGTGAGGTCAGGCACTGATGTTGGACGAGAAGGCCTGGCTCGCAGTCTCTGCTCTAATTCATCCCAAAGGTGTTCTATCGGGTTGAGGTCAGGACTCTGTACCGGCCAGTTAAGTTCCTCCACCCCAAACTCACTCATCCTTGTCTTTATGGACCTTGCTTTGTGCACTGGCCAAAATCAGGAGGGGGGATTATGGTGTGGGGTTGTTATTCAGGGGTTGTTCTTTCACACTTGTGCGACTTGAAATTTGTGCGATTTTACAGCAATTTGCCGCAACATTTTGCTGCAATGTTTTGCAGTGATTTTGATGTGACCTGAAGCAATAGCTGTGTAATCCTGAGGTCTATGGACCTCAAGTCGCATCAAAGTTGGACCAAAGTAGTGCAGGGACTACTTTGAAGTCACTGCGACTTGAAGTCGCACAGATATGAATGGTACTCATTGAAAATCATGGGGAACGACTTGTCATTGGACTTTGCAGTCCCAAGTCGCAGAAAAAGTCGCACAAGTGTGAAAGGGGCCTGAAGATGATTTCCAATGAGCACCATTCATATCTGTGCGACGTCAAAGTAGTCCCTGAACTACTTTGGTCTGACTTTGAAGCAACTTGAGGTTGATAGACCTCAGAATTACACAGCTATTGCTTCAAGTCACATCAAAATCACAGCAAAAAACCGCAGCAAAAAATTGCGACAAATCACGGTAAAGTCATGCGACTTTCAGGTCGCACAAGTGTGAAAGCGGCCTTAGCCCAGGTTCACATAGGTGTGATGCAGGAACCAGCACGATTTCAGCACTGGTTCCTGCATCGCACCTCTCCCGCAGGCAGTTCACACTGCCTTCTGTGAACCGCTGCGGGTGTCAGTACAATATTAATGACACCCCCAGATTGCTTCATAGATCGCAGCGCTAACTGTGGATTCCGATAGGAATCGGATAGCATGAGTGAGAACACCCACGCGATCTGATTCTGGTGCGGGAAAAAAAAGGTCCCTGCACTGATATAGCTGCAAAGGGTTGGCTAAATCAAATTTGAACCCTACAGACTAAGACTGGGATGCTATTAAAGTTCATGTGTGTATAAAGGCTGGTGTCCCAATACTTTTGGCAAGATTGCAAATTGTGCAATATTTGCAATGGTAGTGGAACCCTCGTCCACATAAATGCTACATTTATATAAAACTTGGGGAAGGACATGAGTTATGTTTAACAACACAGGAAGAGCTGACAGCCCTTCTACAGGACATGGCATCTTTGGGATTTGAACCTATGAACCCCAGGTTTGCTCAGCAGAAGTGCTAAGCCCTTAGCCACATTCATGGAGCATTCATTGCTGTAATGTCAAACAGTCCTAAGTCTCAGGGGTGCAATAAATGAACCAATGCAGATGTACTGTTGAAGGCTGGATAACCATTGAACAACCTGTTTCTGGCATATGCCATCTGTTTTGAAGGTTTGTTATGGCTCAGTACTGTGAGCATTCTGCTATAGAACATCTCTCATTTTGGGGCATTTGGCTTGGTAAGAAGCTACAATTATTGCTGGATGGGAAATGTTAAGTTTGATTATAGTCCGTGTCCATAGAAAACATGTGACACAATTTGCAATAGTGGTAGAACCCTCCTACACATAAATACTACATTTAGACATAATTTTGGTAAGGACATGCGTTATGAGAACAGAAAACCTCTCTACATGAAGTGACATGCTCGGGGTGCAAACCCAGAACCTTTATGTTGCTAGGTAGAAGCATTAAGTGGTTAGCCACCAGTCTGCCAAGCGTGCAACCCTCCTACACATAAATACATATATACTGCATTTCTTTGGATATATAGGTGGTGGAATTACATTAGTCTGGAGTTTATTCTGTGCTATTTGGTGGTGCTTGGAGTGTAGAACAGTGATGTTATTGCAACAGCAATGGAATTGTTTGTGGTTTGTGAAGATACCTGTGTGAGTTTGGGAAAAGATTTTAATGAGATGGACAGCAACAAGCGAGAGACAGAGAACGGTGTCCCCAAACCGGGCGTCCCACTCCCATAGACTCCAACATTAAAGACTGGTAAAGTCTTTGTTGTAAGGGCCCTTGAGACACTGGGGCCCCTTACAACAGTACTGTCTGTACTCCCCTGATGGCAGCCCTGCTTCATGCCCATGCACACACATCACTTCCTGGTTACAGGCATATTACACTTCCTGCATGTATTCTGCTGATGTAAATCAGTAAGGAGTGTGTGTATATGTGTATATGTCTTAAGGCTGTCCGGAGGTTTTTGGATTTGGATTTGTGGGAGGAGTCTGGAGCATATAATGCTCCATCCTCCTCCCTTTCAGTGTCGGCTCGCCTTCTCGATCAGTGGAAGCAGCCGGCGTGACGTCATTTCCGGGTATGCGGGACTTCCGTTTTTTGCAAAACACAGATGGCTGGTGGGGCAGGTACAGGGGCCGCTGCAGCATTGTCGGGATCAGCGGTCTACAGGTAACGATCGGGGGCAGAGGGGGCACAGTATTCGCCGCTTTACGGCCGGGCATACGAAGGGGTGGGCATTTCAAACTCGTTGCAAGGGGGAGGAGCATACAAGCTAACGTTTGTTCCCGGCACGCCCCCATCCGTGGTAGTTGGGATCTGTCTGCTGTGACTCCGTGACACTGCTTCCTCCTGATGCGCCTGGATTGGGGGGGGGGAATCGGTGCGGGAGGAAGCCTTCCACACTCAACCACATTTTCAAAACTCTTGCACAGAGTCTGCAAGTGACAGCCTACATACCAATAGTACTTATGCACCATGCTGCAAGGGACAGTACTGTACAAGTGCAAGGAAGCACAAATACAGGCTAACATTATCAGTCAGTGCACCTCAAGCCATCCATTATCAGTACGTAACAGTTATCTAATAGAGAGTGCAGTTGCTTTTCACCAGGATCATTCTGTTCTGAAATCGGTCAGGCAGCTGTGGGGGATGGGCGCTTGCAAGGATTCACAGGTCAGTAAGTTGATGTGGAAGTTGGCGGCTTTCACAGCATACGGTTGGGGGGCATCATTGGGTGCACTTTTCTGTTCATATGTTTTAGTATGGGGGGAGTCACTGTCATAACTACTTGTCACAGGTTGCTCTTTTCATCTCCTGTTCCCTATAGTGTTGCGTCAGAAGTAGTGGTATTCTTGCCATCTTCATAGGTGGAATACTGAGTCGTGTATCATCAGCAAAAAAAAAAAAAACACACATTTTGATGGTCAAGGTTGCACGAGGCATGGTTCATTTCTGGTGTCTGTTATCACGTACATATTTCCTGTTCGTCTACGTTCGGTGCAGGGTCATTTCGTTCATTTCATCGTTACGTCTGTCATACCTTTTCATCAGGTTCATCACCAGAATACAGGTGTCTGGTTTCACGAGGACCCCAGAGTAGGGTTGCCACATCATCCCTTTAATCCAGGACACATATGAATTGCACAGGTTCTGAGGCTAATTTAATGCAGATGAGGCACCAAGTGAGTTTAATTACCACCTTAATCAGCCACAGAACCTGTGTAATTCATATGTGTCCTGGATTGAAGGGATGATGTGGCAACCCTACCCCAGAGTATCTTGCAAACAGTAAGGTGTGTCAGGTGCCTTTCATTTACGCTAGTGGTAGTCAGGTGGTTATTTCAGGATCAGTCACGTCTACTGATCCATACGTGCTGAGTTTTCGTTTTTAAATGTTATAGGACATAATGCTCGCCTGTATACCATACGTCACACGCTGCACGTATATTCATCCTACTCCATATCTACCCGCCACATTCTGTGGGTACGTTAGCCCTGAGTGTTCATTTTCTAATTCTTCTATTAGCGCTGCAGGTTGCTCGGACTAAACAGAAAGGTAGTACATTTCACATAGGGGTGGTTGTTTTTAGGTGGTTGCACGCGCCGCCAATTTGGCATAGTATTCGCGCAAGTCTTAGAATAATCATGCACAGGGTTCAGTATTGGTTTTTGTAGTGGGGGTGCTTACCCTTATGCTTTTCTTTCTATAGATTGAACATGTCGCATGTATCTGATAGTGAGGATTTGGCTTTTATCCCACCGACCCCACGAGGAGGGTCAGAACATGGGAGCACTCAGTCTTTGAGAAACTGGACCGTACCCAGGCTCACAGCAGAGCTGCGTCAGAGGGGCATTCCATTCCCAGCTTCAGCTAGGAAAGCCGAGTTATTTAGGCTATTGTTTCCAACTCCGTCGCAGCCAATCGCCTCTACTAGTGAAGAGCATGTTTCTGTGCACACATCATTAACACAGATTCACACTGTGTTAAACACATTGGTTACGTCCATGTCCCAATTACAGGATAGGATGGAAGTGATCGAGGCACGTGCTGCTAGGGAACAAGCAGTTGTAGTTCCTTAAGCTCCTGCTCCTTCTAGCGCGCCTATAGGTAATGTTGGCGTTCTGTTACCAGTGGCAGCTCCTTCACCATTAACAGCGTTACCATCAGTATCCCCGGCTCATTTTATCCCAACCAATATCAAGAAAGATATTTTTGGAGGGGAAAGATGTGAATTTGGTATCATTGCTTATTGCTTCGCAGGAGATATCAGAGAATAAGGCCTATGTGTGCGGGGTGGTCTCGTGGTGCTCAAAACAAAGGACCCCAGGCTTAGCGTGGCAGAATTTGTGCTGGCATTTGGTATTTTCAGGGATATTATCTGCTCAGTTAGTCCCGGTAGGAGAGAGGAACTGGACCTCTATCTACATAAAGTAGTGGATTTGGCAGATAAATATGTTGGGGGTAGTTTCTATGACTACCATAGATCTTTTTTGGCGAAGGTTGCAGCAACTTGGGTGCAGTTCCAGTAAGTCACATGCTGGAGTAACATTGATACGGAATTATTCTGCAGACATTTTGTCAATCAGAAGTCTCCGGTGTGCGGCAATTGTCAGCCCACAGCTCATACTTCAGCTTGGTGCCCCACATTCGAGGCATCCAGTTACGTAGGGGGCGGTCAAACAAGTCAGTGGGGTATCTTCCGCAGGGCCCACAGGACAGGTGGATAAGTTGGGGAGGCCTATCCATTATCTGGGTAAGGCACAGTTGTGCAATAATTATAATCAGGCAGATTGTAATTACAATCAGTGTAGGCTCCTACATGTCTGCACAAATTGTTTCAGGGCACACCCCAAGTCCTCTTGTTTGGTTAGGTCATCCAGCACATGACTAAGCCAAATAAACGTTTCTTTGTTAGAGGACTATTTAGAAAATCATCCATCACCAGCATTGAGGCAATTTTTGATGGAGGGGTTTTCAGAGGGGTTTCATACAGGTTTCATCACACTTCCAATGCAGTCTTTCGAATGCAGGAATCTGCTGTCAGCAGATAGACATGCTGCTGTGGTGGTTGAACTATTGGAAGTAGAAATCTCCAAGGGCTTTGTGATTGGTCCTTTCGTGTCTCCACCTTTTGGCATGTGGAGGGTCAGCCCGATAGGGGTGGTTTGTGGGAAATTCTCCAATAAATATCGTTTGATTTATGACCTGTTTTTGCCTCATTCTTCTCACATACCGAGTTTGAATTCACTTGTTCCATCAGAAGAGTTTTCGTTGAAATATGCATCAGTGGATTTAGCCATACAGCATATTTTGCAGTTAGGCAAAGGGGCTTGGTTGCCAAAAGCGGATGTGGTGGATGTGTTTAAGCTGCTGCCTATCAAGCCTAACCTTTGGCAATGGTATGGCATCAAATGGCGGGGGAATTATTACTTTGTCACTAGATTATCTTTTGGATCAAAGAGTAGTCCTTGCTTGTTTGATTTATATGCACAAGCACTTCACTGGATTTTAAGTAACTGTGACGGTTGTGATCGGATAGTGCATTACTTAGATGATTTCCTACTGGTTGAAGACCTAGATTCGTCACCTAAAGATCTGAAGTCACTAACGGGTTGTTCTCGGTATTGAATGTTCCGTTAGCAGCCCGCAAAGTGGAGGGGACGTCCAAGGTTATCAATTTTTTGGGTATAACTTTGGATTCCGATAGCATAGTTACATAGTCAGGTTGAAAAAAGACACAAGTCCATCCAGTTCAACCAAAAAAAAAAAAAATGTATATACATATATATATATATATATATATATATATATATATATATATATATATATATATATATATATATATATATATATATATATATATATATATATATATATATATATATATATATATATATATATATATA
>BLSH010321248.1:2481242-2498796 GCA_018402905.1 Glandirana rugosa | reverse complement strand
CCCCCCCCCCCCCCCCCCCCCCCACTGCTGGGCTTTCTGCTGACCTGTTCAGCTTTTTTACAAAGCTGCGATGACTGGGAAAGTGCAGATGCCACATATACATCCGGGGCCCCAGGGCAGTGCCCGGGGATGCCTGCTCATAAAGATGGTCCTGGCTGGAGCAGCTGGCTCACTGAGAGGCTGAGCCAAGTGCCGGGCCAGGGATGTGGGTGGATCCTGACTTTATTGTCCTGATTTTGCCCCAGCCTGGACAGGTTCTGTGACTTCAGCGAACAGCAGGCTTCAGCTGTCTGCTGAAATGTATCGCAGGAGTGCAGAACGAACTGCACTCCTGTGATCCACAGGAGAAGTACAGCCAAACCAGCTTTGGCTAATGTCAACAAGGATGAAGTATGCAATTCTTTACAGTTGGACAATCAGGCCTGTTTTTACACAATCACACAATGCAGTAGACACAATGTAATAAGCTAATACATCAAAACTGACAGCTACTCTTTTAATCCCTTCTCTTAAAAAAAGGAAACATTTTATGTTTTCGCAGAAACCTATCTGTCCTAACAACACATTGTGCTACAGTTACAAATTGTTTATTTGTACTTGCTATTTTTGCCTGTACTCACTTTGTAGTGCCAAAAATAATGTTTGTGAAATTGCCCATATGGCAACATCAAATAAGCTGAAAATATGTAAACAGTTTTTCACATACATGAAAAGGTACAAATATGAAAAATATTACGCATTCCTGGAAAGTCGTTACCCTTGCTAAGAAAATGACTTGCATATGGTAATACTGCATGCTTTTCCATGTGGGAAGCTGATAAGTGCTATTAAAAAAAAGGTTTCTTGGAAATGTGGTCTGGCTTTGGAGGAGTGAGGATGCACCTCAGTTAAAGCTGGCCATACAGTAAATGTTTTTTTTTTTTTTCGATCAGCCCTCTAGCTGATCAAAAACAACTGAAGGGATTTCCCAAATCAAACAAGCAATGTGAATAGAGGAATCATCCCAGCTATGTAAGTGTAATCTGACTATGGAATCCTCTGCTGTCAGAATACAGAGATCAGTGTTGCAGCCTTTTGGCTGCAGGGCTGATCAAGCATAAATTTTTCATCATGTCTGTTCGTGAAAAGTTGATCATTAGATCCACTTCTCACAAACCGTAACAGCTATAGATGCTGGTGGTTGCTCCATGCAGGTGTGGGTAGGTCTCATGCAGAAATGGGTTTATCAGCGACCTTTGAGAGCTTAATCTACCATGGTTACTCTGAACCTGCGGCAGAAGTTGACTTTACCTGTTTTGAGCTTTTGCTTTTGTAATTGTGGACCCTCTGTGAAGCCTGCACAATTGATGGCTGTGTGTGTGGAGCACAGCTGTGCAGGCTACAGATGACCAGGATCCAAGAAAGCACAGAATGCTAGCCCCCCAGGGAGGTGGGAGTGCAGGGGTATCTTGCAATATTTGGGTACTGGACTTACAGGAAGACATGAGTGCAGAGGTCCCTAGAAGGACTGGGGTATTGAAACTCATTAAAGGTGCACAGAGGTCCAATAGGATGTTGGTATACTAGTTACGGTTGAAATAAATGGTTCTGAGACAAGGTCACCCCATGCCCAGGGAGAAAATAGAAGACTGCACCCCCCCCCCGCCTATCATATCACCCCCACCAACCTCCGCTCGGATTGAGAAGGAGATGAGGCCAACATCAGCATGCATCATACTGTTTGTAATATTTGTGGCATGCAATTAAAGAGTACCAATTATTGTGGCACACTGCAGCAAACTGAAAGGTTTACAATTGGTGCATAAATATGGGCCTAACAGTAGCAAATTCTCCCTGGATTGGTGGGTTACTGAAAAAAAAAATGTCACTGCATTAGCATTGTCACTGAAAGAAAAAATGTCCCTACGTCGGTGTTGTCACTGGGAGGTAAATGTCTCTGAGTCGGTGGCGTAAACAATACCATTACAAAGCTCCAACCCCCATACCATAGTACAGAGCTCTTCCCTCAAACCCCACCACCACTATAAAGCTCTTCCTCCATTTTCACCAGTACAGAGCTACAGTAAAATTATGCCTTTTAGCTGCTGAATAAAATAATGTCATCAAATTAGTTGCTATAATCCACTGGAGTGATAAGCGCAGTGCACATACACGAAAAAAGGGGCTTTCCCTAGTAAAATTGTGTTTGTAACAGTGTTGTCACTGAAATAACTGCCAATAGCCCAAGTGAAATGTCAGTCATAGATGAAGACTAAAGTGAAATGGCAGCCATGGCTGCACTGCCATGCTGTGTACACAAAATCAGTACCCAACGGATAGGGAGCAATGAGGAGGAGAAGGGGCATAGAGCCAAGCCACACAGACCAGGGAACTGGACACAAACAGCTGTGCCATAGTGAGGAAACACTGTGAATGGGCCTATTGTTGCTTGCTAGATGTATTACCAGTGCACAATAAAACAACACATACTGGTATGCCACTGTGAAGGGAAGAACAGGGCTGACATATTGACAGGGCATGTGGGTATTGTCCCGTATATTGAGTTGACATGGGGCATGGAAGTAGACCTCCTATTTTGCTCTGATGACTTTCCCTGTGGGTGGAGTCAAAAACATTGCCGTACCCCGACTCATTCACATGGGAAGTGCTTTGCTGGGGGGTACACCCACATATTGAGGGCATGTGACCTATTATGGTTAAGTAAGGAGGCACACACTCCCCCCACTCCTTTGCTCCTTTCCTAGCCACCCAGGCTACAGATGTTTATGGGGACCTCACACTATTTTTTTTTCTTTCTTGCTGTAGGATGTGCTACAGCAAAAGTGACATTTACAAAGAAATAAAATGATACAGTTTTAATGAATTTAAAACACATTCATTGCCAGCTTCTTAAAAAAAAATAGCACACAAAGTTCTCCAATGGTCCCCCAGAATACATAGCAGGCTTTTTCAAGGGTGTCTGCGTGCTGTTTTTTTTGTTTTTTTTTTAAAGAAGCTGTCAATGACATGCCTAGAATATAGGCATTTTTAATTTGACAAATTAGGTTGACTTCAATAGGTGAAGTATGCAAACTTTTTTTGGTGTTCACTGAACCCTTCTTGAACCAAACCCAGGGCAGTTCAGCTCATCCCTAGTCAGAATCTCTTAGGCCGGCTATACATGGAGCAAATTTCTTTCCTGCAAGCACGTGTTGCTGAAAAGAAATTTGCTTGATTCCCCAATCAACACGGACAGTGTTGATGCAGGAATCACTCCTGCCCGGCCATTGTCTTCTCCCAGCAGGGGGGCAGGGGAAGACAGGGGATGCCGTCCCCGCTGGGAGAAGACAGTGATTATCACTAGTATCTATAGTAGCCACTAGCAATAATCGCCAGAGAATCCAGCAGACTGGTTGTACCCAAGTTGGCCGATTGATCAACTTGCTACATTCAGCCTGCCAATTAAAAGTTGGAATCTCTGCCGTTTCTTGCTGAACCGGCCAAGAGTTGAACCATGTATGGCTGACCTTAGAAACTGAAGAAAAGGGTACCGTCTGCTGGTCAAAGAGGTTCTTTGCAGCCTTTGTGTAGAGACAGCTCTCCTATAGGTGTTGTAAGACCATCCGCAAGTGGCAATGATGTTCCTGGAAGACGGCTACAGCGTGGGCTTCCAGTGCCGGACAGGCGTCTATTGATGTCTTCTTGGGAACATGCTTCCCGCATGCCCCCTTCAGGTGCACATTTGGGAAAACCTGTGATGGCTGTGTCCCTTGGACACAGCCAATCACAGACTGTGGTAAATGGCCTATCAGAGCGGCCATTTACCACATCATCGCCGTGCCCAATGACAGGGGAGCTCAAATGTAAACATATTAGATCATCTCTCATTGACGGCTCTCCTTCCCTCACACAAAGACTGTGTGTGAGGGAAGGAGAGCTTCTGTACAAACGTGAGTTAGATACATTGTATTACAGTTACAGTTTCAGTTTATTACACTGCAAAACACTGCCCAAACACTGCCCACCAGTGTCACAGTGTCCAGTAGTGTCACAGTGCTCATCAGTGCCCACAATGCCATCAGTGTCACAGTGTCATCAGTGTCAACATGCCATCAGTGTCATCAGTGCCATCAGTGTCCACAGTGCCAGTAGTGTCATCGGTGTCACCGTGTCATCAGTGCCATAGTCTCACCATGCTATCTGTGTCATCAGTGCCATAGTGTCATCATGCCATCAGTGCCATAGTGTCACCGTGCCTTCAGTGTTATCAGTGCCATAGTGTTACCATGCCATCAGTGTCACAGTGCCATAGTGTCACAGTGCCATCAGTGACACCATGCCATAGTGCCACAGTACCATCAGTGTCTTCAGTGCCATCAATGTCACAGTGCCATCAGTGTCACCATGCCAGCAGTGCCTCAGTGTCATCGGTGTCTACAGTGTCATCAATGCCATCAGTGTCACCATGCCATCAGTGTTATCAGTGCCATAGTGTTACCGTGCCATCGGTGTTATCAGTGTCACCATGCCATCAGTGTCACAGTGTCATCAGTATCACCGTGCCATAGTGTTACACAGTGCCACAGTGTCATCAGTGCCATCCGTGTCACAGTGCCATCAATGTCATCAGTGTCTCAGTGCCATCAGTGTCATCGGTGTCACAGTGCGTTCAGTGTCCTCACTGTCACAGTGTCACCATGCCTCAGTGCCATCAGTGTCATCAGTGCCTCAGTGCCATCAGTGTCACTGTGCCATAGTGTCAAAGTACCATCAGTGTCACAGTGCCATCAGTGTCATGGTGCCATAGTGTCATCAGTGTCACTTACCATCAATGTCACAGTGCCATAGTGTAATCAGTGTCACAGTGCCATAGTGTCATCAGTGCCATAGTGTCATCGTCGTCACTGTGCCATCAGTGTCATCAGTGTCATCAGGGCCACAGTGCCACACAGTGTGGCACATAATTGTCTTCAGTGCCATCAGTGTCACAGTGCCATTGGAGTCACATTGCCATCAGTGTCACACAGTGCCGCATATCAGTGCTGTCTCATTAGTGGAACCTCATCAGCACCCATCAGTGTAACTGATTAGTGCTGCTTATCAGTGCACATCTGTGCAGCCTCATCAGTGCCCATCATTGCAGGCTTATCAGTGCCCATCAGCGCAGGCTTATCAGTACCCATCTGTGCAGACGTATCAGCACCCATCTGTGCAGTCTCATTACCACCACAATATCTAAAAAATGATTTTCAACTGAGGGGGCATACTAAATTCTAAGTGCCACTGACGAGTGCAGAGGGGAGCTCTCTGTATCGGATTTTGTTTCGGATTTGGATTCTGGCTGTAATTTAAATCACAAGCCAGTGTTAAGCAATGGGACACTGACAGGCTCAGAGGAGGATAGTGTGCCCACCAGTGGCGAAACTACCAGAGTTGCAGCAGTTGCGACTGGGCCCTGGCATTCTGCCACTGTGGCAGGGGCCCCAAGATGGCAAGAAGGAAAGCTTGGACTGCTGAGTGAAGAGCCTGCCCCGGGCGTTCTAAATCTGTGAGGTGAGCTGGGGGGGGAGCGAAGGATGCACAAAGATTAATCACTCCCCTGCTGCCCTCAGCATGTTCTCCTTCCCCTGTCACTTCACCTTCTTCCTTGGTTCATTTGGTCTGGCTCATCTTCTCCAGAAGTCTGCACCTCTCTCTATCTTCCCTGCATTATCATGCAGTAAGTTAGCAGGATCCTTGGGACCTTTTTTCCTGTTAACTTTATATCTTCTCCTTTTCTTATCTACTTTATCCCTCATAAATCTACACTACAAGTGCAGGTTGGTTGGATGTAAACAGACCACCTGTCCATTTACACCTGACTGCGATCCAATGCAACCCTTCAGACAGATGGGGAATGGATCGGTTGTCAGTGGGTGTAAACAGTCTGTTTACACCTGTCGCTCCATAGAGGAGAATGGAGGGTCAAATCAGGCCTGCCTGAAAACTGACAGGCTGATCCAATTGGTCCACTCATGTGAAAGGGGCCTTATTGTGGCCTCACATCAGTGTGCTGCGGTTTGGCCGCAGTGTGATTGTATGAGCGGTTTATGGTACGCTCCTAATGAATTCTTTCAAGACTTGCGTTTTCATGAAAGTACATCCAATTCCTGCATGCTGCATATTTGATGTGCTTTCAGAAAACAGACTGTCTAATAGAATTCAATGGGACTGCACCTAAAACCACATGTAAAGCACACATACAGTAACACTGTGGCCAAACTACAGCACACTGATGTGAGCCCACTATAAGGCTGGTTCACGCCTTTGCATGTCAGGAATGTGCACAAAATTGTGGCTTTCCCAACACATACAGAAACACACTGCCCTTGATTGTTAATGGCACCCCCACACATCTGCTAACACATGCATTTTCACATGCACCAAACCACATGATGCCACTATCTCAAAAGTGAGGGGTCTGTTTAGAGCCCTGATGTTTCACCAAAGCCAAACAGGGCTGTTAATCTTGTTAAAAACAGCCAATAAATGAATTCTAAAAACTGTTTAAAAATGTAAAAAAAATAATTAGGGCTTGCTTTGGCCTCTAAAGAGCAATCAGCATTCAGATTGCTCTTCATAGATCATTTGACAGGCAGGAAGGAGGCACCATATTGCCTCTGCACTGCCTGCCTTAACCCCTATAACTCTGCACTAGCATGCCATAACCATGAGCATTGCATGCAGTTGTGGGGAGCTTGCAGAGCAGCACAATTCACTTGAATGGGTCAAGTTCAGCAGGGGGCTATAATTAATGCCACATGCCACTGAGGGCATGGCCCCAGGCACAGTACCTCTGTAAGAAAGGCCAAGTACAAGGGGGTGTCATCTGATCCCCAAAGGGTTAGGACCCATGCCAGCCTTTCTTATGCTCTTCAGAACCCTCTGTGGCTTCCTCCTAACTCAGGAGCAACTAACATCCCTCCTTTCACTGCCCAGCCAGAAGTCCAGGTGAACACAGAGAATTTTGCGCCAATAAATTTCATTCATGTACTGTAGTTTTTACAGAGGATTTATTATCATCAATTGTGGTCCAGTGCAACCTGTATGCACAACAATTTATAGCGAGAAACCCAACGTCCTATTATTCCCGACCCTATGAATTGAGAGACCTAATAGTGGAGGAGCTCAAGATTTTTTTGGGCCTTACTTTCAATCTGGGACTTGCCAACAAAAATGAGTTACGTTCATACTGGTCCACCCACCCCATCCACAACACACTGATCTACTCAGAAGTAATGCCCTGAACCAGATATTTGATGCCTTCCTCAAAATGAACCAGCATATGACAAGTTATAAAAAATTCGGCCACTTCTAAATTATTTTTCAGAAAAATTTCCTCCAGTTATTTCCCCGGACCAAAATAGCTTGTCTAGGCAGGGCTTCAAGCAATTTATCCCTAGCAAAAGGGCCCGATATAGGGTAAAAATGTACAACTAATACGACCGAGCCACAGGGTACACCGATGCTTTTTGGGTGTACGAAATAAAGGATATCGAGCTGCATCCCCCCGAATGCCCAGACTACATAGGAACAAGCGGGAATGTCGTTTGGGACCTTATATTCCCACTCCTGGATAAAGATAACTTCTACACAGGTTTGCCCCTTTTTTTCCGCAACCTTCACCAGAAGAAGACTACAGCATGTGGCACCGTGAGAAAAAACAGGAAGGGCTTCCCTCAAAGGCTAGTTAATATGAAACTAAGAAGAGGGGACACGGCGAGTTTGTGGAACGAGGAAATTCTAGCTGTGAAGTGGAGGGACAAAAGGGAGATCTACATGCTATCTTGAATCCACAATAACACCTGCGCAGAAATCCCCAAAAGTAAAGGCCCAATCCAAAAACCAACATGTGTCTATGATTATAATTTATTCATGGGGGGAGTGGACTTCAATGACCAAATGATCCAACCCTACATTGCCAGGACAAGAACCCACCATTGGTATAAAAAAGCCTCAATTTATCTTTTTAATTTTGCCATATACAATACTTATGCAATATACCGCATATCCACAGAGAGACCTGTATCTTTCTTTGGCTATCAGGAGGAAATCATCACTGCCCTTATATACCCAAATGGCCCACAAGAAAACATTCAGATGTGATAAGCAGACTTCACATACGCCACTTTGCGAGAAAATCCCTACCAGACAAACAGGCCAAAGATGTTAAGAAAAATGTAGGGTGTGCTCCAAAAGAGGAGTTAGAAGAAACATCTCTTTTCTTTTGTCCCCAGTGTTCTTCCCAATCAGGCCTCTGCATAAGTGGCTGCTACGGTCATTACCATATTTCTCTACATTATTAGTGAAGTATGTTAAACGTAATTAACAATGCCTGCCATTTATTTTCACATCCCTTATGCCACTGTTTCCTCTTGAACTGACCCTGGCCTGTTATTTGACAGGCCTTTGCCTGCCGTCTAAACTGTACATACCTCTGCTTGCTCCAGAACTGACCCTGGCCTGTTATTCGACCACGCTTCTGCCTACCACTTAAACTGTACATACCTCTGCCTACTCTGGAACTAACAATAAACTGTTTGACCACGTTTTTTGCCTGCCTCTTGGACTGATCTTTTACCCTGCTACTGGAGTAGTGGGGTTCATAGCACAGGGATCTCACATATGTGATGGCCTCCAGAATTGTTTTTCTGGATGAAGAAAACTAATTTTTTGGCTTTCTCATTCCTGGATTAGGGTCTGGAGACCGGAGGCTTCAAAGAGATTTGGGTGAGAGAAATTTCCTGGCCGGGGCCCTACACCCAAAACTTCTGCCTGCTGCTGACTTAAGGACATCGTGCCTCTGCCTGCCACATGAACTGACAACACAACTGCCTGCTACCTGTACTATGGACCATGTTCCTGACTACTACCAGGACCAATATTTTGGCACTGTAGACAACATCTTTGCCTGCTGTCTGTACTGACCATGGACTGTATATGGACATATACAGTATATGAAAACTACAGGTAATCTTTTATCTACCTTTTGCTCAGCAGAATGTATTTTGGGGTGTAATTCTTGGTATGTGTATTCTATGTGTTAGTAATATAAAGGGCCTTCAAAAATCGAATCGGTAGTCAGGAAATTAGATGTAGTGTAATTTATGGTCCCAGAACGCCTGGAGGTGCTGTGTAAAAGTCTCACACATGGAGTGGGGTGGAGTTTCTCGAGATACGTCATTTCCGGGAGTTGGAGCGCAGGTGTACACACTGCCAGGGAGGGCGGCGTGCGGATAGCCCGTGCTCTGACAGGCCCAGGAGGACCCTTCCTATATAGGGTATTTCACCAGCATATCCCACTGGATCTTGGCTCTTCGATCAATCTCCCTGTTTGCTTTTGTTCGTGGGGGGCACCCCTATATGGCCATAGCGCACCTTTAGGACTTATTTTAATGATCCTCTGTACCCTGTGAGAAATTCCTGTGGGCTTCTCCACCTGACCCGGGGCCATGTTGTGCCATCCTCTCACCACACTATTACTGGCAATAATGTCCATATCTGTTTGACTTGTATCTGCAACTGTATATTTGCATTTGTTTGTGCACTGGGTAAGCTTACTACTTTTATACCCCCCTGTTAAATACCCCTGACGAAAGGCGTGGACCTGAAATGCGTCGGGTACCGAATAATGTCTTCGGATACAGGAGTGTAACAATATATATTTGTACATTTATGCACTGTATGATTGCAAGATGTTCAAGGAAACCCATTTTTGCTCTATGCGTTTTATATATATTCCACTCATTCTTTTTCAATATTTTTTTTCAATATCCAGGGATATGGTGACCACCACTGTGTTTTGCAATGGTGGAGAAATATTTACACAATAAAGAGGAACTTGAAGAAAAATGGGCTGCATGGTTGAGTTGCCAGAAGAAAGCCATTACTACGCAAATGCCACAAAGTATCCTGCTTACAATATGCAAAACAGCACAGAGACAAACCTCAAACCTTCTGGCACAAAGTCATTTGGAGTGATGACGAAACCAAAATTGAGCTTTTTGGCCACAATCATAAACGCTACATTTGGAGAGGAGTCAACAAGGTCTATGATGAACGATACATCATTCCTACTATGAAACAAGGAGGTGGATCGCTGATGTTTTGGGGATGTGTGAGCTACAAAGGCACAGGAAATTTGGTCAAAATTGATGGCAAGATGAATGCAATATGTTATCTTAAAATACTGGAGGAACATTTGCATTCATCAGCCAGGGGATGACTGCATAATACCTGTGTTACTAACTGCATAATACCTGTGTTACTGGCTGCAATATACCTGTGTTGCTGGCTGCAATATACCTGTGTTGCTGGCTGCAATATACCTGTGTTGCTGGCTGCAATATACCTTTGTTACTGGCTGTATAATACCCGTATTACTGGCTGCAAAATACCACTACCTGTGTTACTGGCTGCAAAATACCTGTTACTGGCTGCACTATACCTGTGTTACTGGCTGCATAATACCTGTGTTACTGGCTGCATAATACATGTGTTACTGGCTGCAAAATACCCCTACCTGTGTTACTGGCTGCATACGTGTGTTACTGGCTGCATACCTGTGTTGCTGGCTGCAATATGCCCAACCTGTGTTACTGGCTGCAATATACCCCATACCTGTGATACTGGCTGCTATATACCCCATCTGTGATACTGGCTGCTATATACCCCACCTGTGATGCTGAGCTGTATACTGTGTCCTGTGATGCTGAGCTGTATACTGTGTCCTGTGATGCTGAGGTGTATACTGTGTCCTGTGATGCTGGGGCAAAAAGGAAGGGCGGGGCCTGGCACCCCCCCCCCATCCTAAAACTTCACCAGCCGCCACTGGCTTGAAGTATTTTGTGGTATTTGTGGATGAGGCTCCTTATCTTCTCAGATGGTAAAGCTGCCCATTCCTCTTATCAAAAAGCCTCCAGTTCCTAGAAATTCTTGGGCTGTCTTCCATGAACTGCACATTTGAGATCTCCAGAGTGACTCAATGATATTGAGGTCAGGAGACTGAGATGGCCATTCCAGAACCTTCACTTTATTCTGTTGTGGCCAATGACAGGTCGACTTGATGCCTCATGCACAGCTTCCTTGCTGATGAATGCAAATGTCCCTCCAGTATTTTTTCATAACATACTGCATTCATCTTGCCTTCAATTTTGACCAAATTTCCTGTGCCTTTGTAGCTCACACATCCCCAGAACATCAACCTCCGTGTTTCACAGGCCTTGTTGACTCCTCTCCAAATGTAGAGTTTATGGCTGTGGCCAAAAAGCTCAATTGTGGTCTCAGCACTCCAAATGAGTTTGTGCCAGAAGGTTTGAGGCTTGTCTCTGTGCTGTTTGGTGTATTGTAAGCGGGATACTTTGTGGTATTTGTGTAGTAATGGCTTTCTTCTGGCGACTCGACCATGCAGCCCATCTTTCCTCAAGTGTCTCCTTATTGTGCAGCGTGAAACAGCCACACCGAATGTTTTCAGAGAGTCCTGTATTTCACCTGAAGTTATTTTTGGGTTTTTATATGCATCCCGAACAATTTTCCTGGCAGTTGTGGCTGAAATTTTAGTTGGTCTACCTGGTCGTGGTTTAGTTTCAACCCCTCATTTTCCACTTCTTGATTAGAGTTTTAACACTGCTGATTGCCATTCCCAATTCCTTGGATATCTTTTTTTATCCATTTCCTGTTTTATACGTTCAACTACCTTTTCCCGCAGATCCTTTGACAATTCTTTTGCTTTCCCCATGACTCAGAATCCAGAAACGTAAGTGCAGCACTGGATGAAAGATACAAGGGTCTGTCAGGAGTCCAGAAACTCATTGACCTTTGACACACTAATTACAAGCAAACAGATCACAGGTGAGGATGGTTACCTTTAATCGCCATTCAAACCCCTTTGTGTCAACTTGTGTGCATGTTATCAGGCCAAAATCACCAGGGTATGTAAACTTTTTAGTTTCTGTTGCCATTATGATTTAAAAAGAGTAAACACAGTTGATTGATAATAAATTGCTTCAGCCAAAACACAAACCATGAATGAAAGAAATGTTTTTGTGTTATCATTCATATTCTCTGAAAAATGGCCAAGAAATCATAAATTCTGCTAGGGTATGTAAACTTATCAGCACAACTGTATGTGTTCACATTGATTCTATCATGTTAAGAAGCTTGGATAAGTTTTACTTTGTTTACAAAAGACTCATTATGCCTAATAGAATATATGTTGGGGTGTTTGCTTTCCAAAATGGGGTCATTTTGTGGGTGTTTCCATTGTCCTGGTGCTCCAGGACCTTCAAAAGTGTGATAGGTAGTCAGAAAATAAGATGTGTAATTTATGCTCTTGGAACGCCTGGAGGTGCTACTTGGATGTTGGGCCTCTGTATGTGGCCAGGTTGTGTAAAAGTCTCACACATATGTGGTATCGCCATACTTAGGAGGAGTATCAGAATGTATTTTGGGGTGTCATTTTTGCTTTGTAGATACTATGTGTTAGAAATATCTTATAAATTCACAACTTTGTGTAAAAAAAAATGCATTTTCATTTTCTTTCAACATTTTCCAAAAACTTGTGCAAAAAAAATGACATGTTCAAAAGACTCATTATGCTTCATAGCATATACATTAGGGCATTTGCTTTCCAAAATGGGGTCACTTTGTGGGCGTCTCCATTGCCCTGGTGCTCCAGGGCCTTCAAAAGTGTGATAGGTAGTCAAGAAATTAGATGTGTAATTTATGCTCCTAGAACTCCTGAAGGTGCTACATAAATGTTGGGCCTCTGTATGTGGCCAGGCTGTGTGAAAATCTCAAACATGTGATATTGCCATAGTCAGGAGTAGCCAAATGTGTTTTGGGGTGTAGTTGTAAGTATGCATATGCCATGTGAGAGAAATAACCTGTTAATATGACAATTTTGTCAAAAAGAAAAAAAAATTCTCATTTTGCAAAGAATTGTGGGAAGAAAATTACAGTTTCAAAAAACTCACTATGCCCCTTACTAAATAGCTTGGAATGTCTACTTTCCAAAAAGGGGTCATTTTGGGGGTATTTGTACTTTCCTGGCTTGTACACACGTTTTGAAAATCAGACGACAGATTGTCCGTTTTTGTTTTTTTTTGCATGCTAATCTCAGATCGAATTGGAAGAGTGTACTAAAGTCACGAAAATTTTAGTACGACAGAATAAAAAATCTGAAGTGATGTCATGTGTTGTAGTGTATTTGTATTGTATTTTCTGACGACAACTGTCGTGATTAAACGAAAATCGTAGGTTCTGGTATCGTAAGAGAAAAATTTTCGTGTTTGTCCGATCTAATAATACTGTCATGATCAGCTCTTGAAAGCTCTGTACTAACGATCCGATTATCATACGATCACTTCCAAAGCAGCATTTTTCGTCCGATTTTTGGATCGTGTGTACGGGCCATTAATGTCTCAGGAAATTAGTTAGGCCATCAGTACATCAGGTGTGATCAATTTTTAATGATTAGCACCATAGACTCTCTAACTTTCACACAGACCAAATAATATACACTTATTTGGGTTATTTTTATCAAAGTAATGTAGTAGTATAAATTTTGGCCAAAGAAAAATTACTAATTTACAAAATTTTATAACAGAAATAAAATGCTTTTTTTTTCAATATTTCCAGTCTTTTATCATTTATAGCACAAAAACATAAAATCCCAGTGGTGATTAAATATCACCAAAAGAAAGCTCTATTTGTGTGAAACAAAGGACAAAAATGTCATATGGGTACAGTGATGCATGACTGAGCAATTTTCATTCAAATTTTGAGAGCACTTGAAGCTGAAAATTGGTCTGGGGAGGAAGGGGGTATAAGTGCCCAATGGGCAAGTGGTTAATAGAGTAAACCAGAAGTGCACCACTGCACACACATACAGTGGGGCAAAAAAGTATTTAGTCAGCCAATTGTGCAAGTTCTCCCACTTAAAAAGATGAGAGAGGCCTGTAATTTTCATCATAGGTACACTTCAACTGCGAGACAGAATGAGAAAAATATCCAGAAAATCACATTGCCTGATTTTCAAAGAATTTATTTGCAAATTATGGTGGAAAATAAGTATTTGGTCAATAACAAAAGTTCATCTCAATACTTTGTTATGTACCCTTTGTTGGCAATGACAGAGGTCAAATTTTTTCTGTAAGTCTCCACAAGGTTTTTACACACGGTTGCTGGTAGTTTGGCCCATTCCTCCATGCAGATGTCCTCTAGAGCAGTGATGCTTTGGGGCTGTCGCTGGGCAACATGGATTTCCAACTCCCACCAAAGATTTTCTATGGGGTTGAGATCTGGAAACTGTCTAAGCCACTCCAGGACCTTGAAATACTTCTTACGAAGCCACTCCTTCGTTGCCCGGGCGTTGTGTTTGGGATCATTGTCATGCTGAAAGACCCAGCCACGTTTCATCTTCAATGCCCTTGCTGATGGGTTTTTACCAAAAAGTTCTATTTTGGTTTCATCTGACCATATGACATTCTCCCAATCCTCTTCTGGATCATCCAAATGCTCTCTAGCAAACAGGGCCGGTGCAAGGATTTTTGTCCACACAGGCGAAGGTGCATTTTGGTGCCCCCCCATCATCCTACTACCGCCCTCTTTGCCCTCTACAATGCAACCCCCACCCTCATATGGAAACCCATCTACGGCTAACCACACACTATACAATCTGATTGTACAATCCTCTTTTAGATTTATTAACAATTATGTAGTATAATGGCCTGCCTGATTTGATACTCATTAAAAACGTTCAGGATTGTCTTCATATGACTAATTTTGGTGAAAGTAAATGAGATTTTACAATCAGATTGCATAGTGTATAGTACAGCCAGTTTAACAGATTCCTCCATCCACACTAACAGCTCAGATGGAAGAGCACCTCCTTCACCCTGCTGGGCTTTTGTACTCTGACAGTTGATACCACTGGTTGTCAAAATACCCGAATAGATGTGACAGCTGCATTTGTTTTCTTTTTTTAAGGCCTTTTTCCACTCCATTTTCACCTGGTGATCTGACCAATAACACACCACCTGTATTAGCATGTCCCCACTCTGGATGAAGGAACACGGGGCAATTTTGGACAGCAGCGTTGTCAGTCTGAGAGAAGGGAGTGTCTGATGTACTAGCAGAATTATATACACTAAGACATTGAAGACAAACTCCAGCTAACACTTTAATCAGTTACAGCAACAGTTTTTTTTCCCCATTAGGGGTAAAGGTTTTACATAAATACAAGCTGATCATTTACCACTGACAGGAGTGCTTAGAATGGTTTTTCTCATCCCTCTAACTGCTACATCTGCAGGATAGGTGGTTCTGCTGAAAAACAGCAGACTGACAACAGTCCACCAGCAGGTTAAAAAAATAAAATCCTGACTTGATTTCCTCATCCATATCCTCAAGGTGAGTGGGGGAATCCTGCCCACTGAGCGATTGTATTCTGAGAGCGGGGAGATTTCCCTGCCTTCGGAATACACAGATCAGCACTGCTGGCAAAAGTATGATGAGTGGCAGAATGAAGTGTGATTCATACACTCTATGCGCCATGAAAAATAAAAAAAAAACACAATGCACAGCATGCAGCCTATAGAAGTATATAGAGAAGTACATAGACACAACTACAAGGACTGATTCCAACATACAGCAAGGAAGTCATACAGGAGACAAAGCTCACATCATGCATGTGATGTGTGTTCACCTATCCAATGCTGGGGTGATTGTCACCCACATTCCATAATGATCACCCACTGAGCAACAAATCTCAGACAATTACATCAGAACTCTGCACCTCCTGGACTGATCTGAGTGTAGAGGTGAAATCATGCAACTTGTAAATTCCTGGTCCTAACCAGGGTGAGCCTGGGCTTCCTGGACAGGAAATCAGCCTGCCATGTGTGTGACGCTCCTAGAAGAACAGAGTTGGGGAGGGAGAGAGATGGGGGAGGGAAGGGAGGGAGGTGGAGACTCACCCAAGGCTGATGTTCTATCTGCTGGCTCACATAGGGGAACAAATCATGCAGCCAGGTGCAGCTGAAGCTGCTGTAAGTTCAAATCTCCCGCCCACATCTCCTTTCCCATACTGACTGCACGCTGGGGATAGGAGTGTGGGCGGGGCAGACAGAGGGGGAGGGGCACAACAGACTCTTCTCTCTCTGGTCTCAGCAGGGGAGGTGGGAGGAGACACTGCAGCCAGCCGCTCCTATGTACTGTATATATGCAGCTTCTTCCAGCCAAGGCACAATGGAGGGGATAGCCTGGGGAGAGGGGGACACAGCACAGCACAATGCCTTCTCCACCCACTAAGCCTGCACAACGTCTTCAATCTACTGCAGGCTAAGTGGACATAAAGCACCCATACCTGACCCCTCCTCCAGTGTCACTCAGCTCCTCCTCCCTCAGCGGTGGGTGTTTCTATACTGGAGCTGTGGCGGAGTCGACTTCCTACAGTGCAATGTCCGATGCTCTGCCCCTCCCCCCCCCCCCCCATCTCACTCCTCTGCCCTCTTTGCAATTGTGCTTTGCCAGCTTCTTCTGTCCTCCAGGTGGGAGGATATTGCAGTTCACTCCACAGGCTGCAGGGAGAGAAGCTGCTGAAGGTAGCTTAGTATAGCTGACCCCAGCATAAGCACTAGTGGAGGGACGCCCAAGTTTGGCGCCCCCCCTGGCCTGGCGCTGTAAGGCAGCCGCCTAAGCTGCCTTATGCTAGCGCCGGCCCTGCTAGCAAACTTCAGACGGGCCCAGACATGTACTGGCTTAAGCAGGGGGCCACGTCTGGCACTGCCGGATTTGAGTCCCTGGCGGCGTAGTGTTACTGATGGTAGCCTTTGTTACTTTGATCCCAGCTCCAGCGGCGGCTGGTGTGTGAGGGGCGCTGGGGCGCCGCCTCCCCGCCAGCAAGAGAAGAAAAAAAAGCAAACCCCGCCCCCCTGCAGGTGGCGCCGGTACATTGACTTTCTTTTTTTTTTTGTTTTTCGGCTCCTTGGCTGTCACATGACAGCCAAGTAGTGAGCCTATTGGTCGGCCATTAAAAGCTATGAGTGTGCGCTGAGCAGGCGCACACTCATAGCTTGATTGGCTGCCCTGAGCCATCTCTCAGGGTGATTGGATGCGGGGCCGGGGGCGGGTCACTGTGGCAGCGGAGGTGACTTCCGCTCCCACAGAGACCATGACTGCCCGGGGACCGACGAGGGGAGACAGCCGCTCTCCGTGTGCCGAACTCTGCAGACCCAGCGCGCTCTCCGCATGCCGAACCCCTGCAACACTCCTGCCTGCTGGATGGGGTAAGTGCGGGGGGACGACGACTCTGCAATGTACCCCACCTGTGTCACTGGCTGCAAACTGCCCCCACCTGTGTCACTGGCTGCAAACTGCCCCACCTGTGTCACTGGCTGCAAACTGCCCCCACCTGTGTCTGTGTCCACCTCGTCAATACATCGGTTTCTGTGTCCTCCCCGTCAAACGTCGGTCACTGTGTCCTCCCCGTCAAACGTCGGTCACTGTGTCCACCCCCGTCAAACGTCGGTCACTG
>BLSH010321248.1:2471132-2481232 GCA_018402905.1 Glandirana rugosa | reverse complement strand
GCATAACTGCCCCCACTTGTGTCACTGGCTACATTACTGGCTCACCTGTGTCACTGGCTGCAAACTGCTCCACCTGTGTCACTGGCTACATAACTGCCCCACCTGTGTCACTGGCTGCAAACTGCCCCACCTGTGTCACTGGCTGCATAACTGCCCCCACTTGTGTCACTGGCTACATAACTGCCCCACCTGTCGACTGGCTACATAACTGCCCCACCTGTGTCACTGGCTGCATAACTGCCCCCACTTGTGTCACTGGCTACATTACTGGCTCACCTGTGTCACTGGCTGCAAACTGCTCCACCTGTGTCACTGGCTACATAACTGCCCCACCTGTGTCACTGGCTGCAAACTGCCCCACCTGTGTCACTGGCTGCATAACTGCCCCCACTTGTGTCACTCGCTACATAACTGCCCCACCTGTGTCACTGGCTGCATAACTGCCCCCACTTGTGTCACTGGCTACATAACTGCCCCACCTGTGTCACTGGCTGCATAACTGAAATCCCACCTGTGTCACTGGCTGCATAACTGCCCCCACCTGTGTCACTGTATACTGTGCCCTGTGATGCAGAGCTGTATACTGTGTCCTATGATGCTGAGCTGTATACTGTGTCCTGTGATGCTGAGCTATATACTGTGTCCTGTGATGCTGAGCTGTATACTGTGTCCTGTGATGCTGAGCTGTATACTGTGTCCTGTGATGCTGAGCTGTATACTCCTGACACAATATGTGGAATACAGGGGACAGATTGGGTGGATTCTATAAGGGGAGGGGCTTATCAGGAGTAGGAGGAGTCAAAAGGAAGGGCGGGGCCTGACGCCCCCCCATCCAAAAACTTCACCAGCCGCCACTGCCCAGCTCTCTGCAGGTCATTCACTAGTTCCCCCTGTGTGGTTCTGGGATTTTTGCTCACTGTTCTTGTGATCATCTTGACCCCATGGGGTGAGATCTTGTGTGAAGCCCCAGATTGAGGGAGATTATCAGTGGTCTTGTATGTCTTCCATTTTCTAATAATTGCTCCCACAGTTGATTTCTTCACACCAAGCTGCTTACCTATTGCAGAGTCAGTCTTCCCAGCCTGGTGCAGGTCTACAATTTTGTTTCTGGTGTCCTTTGACAGCTCTTTGGTCTTGGCCATAGTGGAGTTTGGAGTCTGACTGTTTGAGGTTGTGGAAAGGTGTCTTTTATACTGATAATGAGTTCAAACAGGTGCCATTAATACAGGTAACGAGTGGAGGACAGAGGAGCCTCTTAAAGAAGAAATTACAGGTCTGTGAGAGCCAGAAATCTTGCTTTTATGTAGGTGACCAAATACTTATTTTCCACCATAATTTGCAAATAAAATCTTTAAATATCAGACAATGTGATTTTCTGGATTTTTTTTTCTCATTCTGTCTCTCATAGATGAAGTGTACCTATGATGAAAATTACAGGCCTCTCTCATCTTTTTAAGTGGGAGAACTTGCACAATTGGTGACTGACTAAATACTTTTTTGTCCCACTGTAAGCACGCGCACACACATACACACATACACACGTCTCTAAAGATTTAATTTATGAAGAACTGGAAGACCACCAGAACAAAATACTTATGGACACAGTCAGAGGTGGGTTAGTGACTAATGAGCCAAAGAGGTGGCTGTGTAGAGCAGGGGCTAGGTAGCACTGGCAGAGAAACTGGCAATGGAACTGTACTGAAAGCTGGACTGACAGCAAACTGTACTGATGGGAGTGCGCTGGACATATAAATGTAGCAGGAATGGTCTTATAGCAAACTAGACTGGTGACAGACCTGATTTTAGCAGGCTGTGCTGGTAGCGGACTGGACTATAGCAGACTGGACTGATAGCATACTGGATTGTAGCACACTGGACTGATAGGAGACAAGACTGGACACATGGCTGACTGGACTGTGTTACATGAGATCACAGAAGGCACATGGCAGTGAAACACTACCAGACATAATGCTTGAGCGGAGACAGCATTTCCAGGTCAAGCTTAACCACTCCAGATCCGCGCTATTGCCCAAGTACGGCTCCAGCGTGGATCTGAAATGCCGGGACGACGTCCATGGACGTCGTCCCCTGTGCACGCTCCTGGCGCGCCCCCCTGCGCGAGCGTGCCCGTGGGTCGGGCGGACTCGATGTCCGCCCGAGACCCGCCGATCTCTTTTAGCAGCCTCAGAACGGGGAACCTCCGTTCTGTGACAGGGGACATAGCAGATCTACTGATCCCTGTCACTGGGATCAGTTAGATCTGTTATGTCCCGGCCAGCCCTGCCCCCCCACAGTTAGAACACAGCCAGGGAACATTTGTTAACCCCTTCACTGCCCCCTGCAGGTTAACCCCTTCACTGCCAATGACATTTATACAGTAATCAGTGGATATTTAAATTTCTGATCGCTGAATAAATGTCATTGGTCCCAAAAATGTGTAAAAAATGTCCGACATTTCTGCGGCAATATCGCAGTCCCGATAAAAATCGCAGATCGCCGCCATTACTAGTAAAAAAAAATAAAAAATAAAAGCGCCATAGATCAATTCCCAGTTTGTAGATGCAATAACTTTTGCGCAAACCAATCAATATACGCCGATTGCGATTTTTTTTTTTACCAAAAATAAGTACAAGAATATATACCGGCCAAAACTGATGAATAATTTTTTTAATGGATTTGTACTTTAGCAAAAAGTAAAAAATATTGTTCTTTTTTGCAAAATTGTCGCTCATTTTTTGTTTATAGTGGCAATCAGAAATGACGCAGAGGTGATCAAATACCACCAAAAGAAAGCTCTATTTGTGGGGAAAAAAGGACGCAATTTTTATTTGGGTACAACGTCGCACCCCGCGCAATTGTCATTCAAAATGCGACAGCGCTGAAAGCCAAAAATTGGTCTGGGCAGGAGGGGGGTTTAAGTGCCCAGTAAGGAAGGGGTACTTCAGTTCTCGGTCATGCAACCCAGCCTAGACACCCAAGGGAATACCCAGAGACAAAGGAGGGCCTGGAGCTGAAGAAGGTAGGTAAGTGTAGGTAAGGACACACAAACGTTCTTCTCTTCAGTCTTTATCTAGACTGAAAGGAATACCAGGATCTGAAATCTCGTCTGTCTTCCAGTCAGCAGCTTGATAGTATAAATAGTAAAAACTTAAATTCCAGGAACTTAAAAATTAGGCCCATATTCTTCTAGCTTGCTGGCTAGGCGTAAAACTGGTTGTCTCTAGCAATGTTGGGGTTTGACCGCTAGATTGTGCTACCCCGCTAGTTGTTTTGTGCTTCACCTAGTGGTCCTACTTTTGTAGATTACTCTATAACCCACTGGTTCTGATTGATCTTCAGTCATATACTTCTTGAATTTGTCTATGAACAAAAGAGAAAATATGTTTGAGGATGTAGTAATAATTGTGTGGATGAAAGGATGTGTTCTGTAGGCTGAAGGCACTAGGTAACCTAACTTCAGAAACAAACGTATCATTATCACCTGGAGATAAAACTTCTGGCACCCAAAGCTAACAGTCCCATACTGAGAAACTTGTGGAATCAGAAACAAGCGATCTAATCTTCATTCGGTCACTACCCTGTAAATGTGTTCATTACATTGACCATTATGTGCTGACACATAAATATGTGTATGTACTGAAAAAAGTCTTGTCTTGTTTTCTCAGGACAATATATTCTATTCTATTCTAACGGTGGATTACTGCCATAAATTCAGTAATCTGTTTTTTTTTAAATTGCATGTAAATCCTTCCACTAGGAAAGGGCACCACTGTGTGTATAGATTGTGAACTGCAAGCTTAAGTGATTATTCCTTGAGAGAAAAAAGTACAACATATTAGTTGTCACAAATCAAAAATGCAAACTAATGCTTCATTAAAGTGGTGCAAGCACCTGCATTCTACCTGGTATCTACTCTTGCATGCCTCTTGGCCTATGGCACTGTACAGTACGTAGAATAAACACCATATATGCATTTCATTTGTATATTTAGCTTTATCCCTAGAGTTCAGCTTTAAAATCTTGTATTAAGAACAGTACACTAGAGTGTAGCCTTCCCAGTTGGTTTAGGGAGGATGATTTAGGCTACCTTCAAACCTATGCACGTTTGCCACGCTAGGGCATAGGGTATTTGGGGAGCATTTTAAACTCGTCATTAACACTAGTAAAATGCCAGTCTACTGCCCATACTAAAGCTCATTAACGCGAGTCTAACGCCCATACTAACACTATAGGAGCATTTGTTAAGTGTTAGAAATTTAGTCAATTGTGAACAAGCCCTAACGTGGATGTTTTGAACTTTACTTTGTTTCACAAGGATTTTACTTTGATACAGTGTTATTTATCCTGATACAATGTCATTTATCTTGATATAATATTATTTATCTTGATAAAATGTTATTTCAACTTGGTTTTTGCATAAGCCCTGGTTCCCACCAGTGTGCTTTGTCATGCAATATGACAGCTCAAAGTCGCATGACAAGTCGCATCCCATTGCCAGCAATGGAACCATTCAAATCATTGCGATTCAAGTCTAAGCGACTTTGAAAAAAGTTCCTTCACTAATTGTTTGCGATTTCATTGCGACTTGCGTTTACTTCTGTTAAATTAAATCGGAGATCCAAATCGCACTGATCGGGAGGCTTTGAAATCATGCTGAAGCAGTTGGATTTCAAAGCCACACTTGTGTGAATCAGGGCTAAGTGTAGCTTATCATAATTTCAAGTCACAATTGTCTGTGATATACAGTATAAGATACAAAGGATTGCATATTTTGTACACGGGTATTTATAGGTGCTTTTCAGCATAGAAGAGTGACGGCAGAAAAAAGACCAAGTAGTCCATCAAGTCTGTCCCATTTTTGTTATGTTTATACATTTTTTTAACTTTTATGCCTAAGTATTGATCTGTGTTTGTCCCAAGCATGTTTGAATCCACTTACTGTTGACTGACTCACTACCTTTGCTGGAAGTCTATTCCAAGCATCAAATACTCTTTCAGTAAAACAATACCTTCTAAGATTATTTTTGAACTTTCCTTCTGCCAGTTTGAGGTCATGCCCCCGTGTTCTTGTTCTTGATCTTCATACTCAAAATGCTGCCCTCCTGTAAGGGAAATTATAATACCTTGTATGCATTATATTTTGCCTGCGCTAATAATTTTCAGCTCTTTTGCATAATGCATTTGAGTGATCTGTGTTGAAGCAGACACCGACGCAGATTGCTTTTTTCACATGGCCGCTAGCAGGGATCTTGTCCTCCTTTAGCTCTGCTTTTCGGCCTTTATTTATACTGGTCAGACAGGTTTAACAAAAGAGATTTGATGGCTTCACAATCAGCCAATCAGCCTCCAAGGCACAGTCACATGACATGAGCTCAATACAAAACCACCAACCAATGACACACTTGTTTATATTCAAACTATACAATAGGAAAGGCATGCATGCATGGGGGGTTGGCTGGCCTGTGTGAGACAACGAAAGCCATGTGGACTGAAACCCAAATCACCATACATGCACTACCTGCCAATTACAATGAATCACTATCAAATACAGCTCTCTGAACTAGATTCCATAGCGATTATGCTACTGTTCCATTAAAGGGTAAATTACAACACAAAGGAATATAGCTGCAGATCTCTGTCACATTGATCAGATGCCACAGAAAGCCCACAGATCATTATCCTTACATAAAAGGCAATACTAATTCCATAACGCAAGTAAACTGCCGCCAAGCAGATCGATCTGTACTTAATACAGGGGCCCCCTGATTGACGGCAATACACCCGCGCCACAGAACGTGCATTGCACCTCAAAGATCCGGACCGGCGGTTGCTCCAGCGATAACCGCTCAGAGCGCCTGCCGGCCGGGATGATCGGGCGGGTAGCGTGTAATTATCAAATGATGGAAGATTTCCATTGTAAAATGGCCTTTCCTCAATATCGGTTAAAGCTTTATTCGCTGTACACAGCGAATACCGGTAAACCGACACCGGGAGACACTGTGACAATACATAATAAACATCCTAAATTTCTACAACACCTCCTGAACCTTATTCAATCCTTTGATGTATTTAAAGGTTTCGATCATGTCTCCCTTTTACCTTCTTTCCTCCAGGCTGTAGATATTAAGTTCTTGAAGTTGCTCTTGATATGTTTTATCTCCCACACCTTTCACCATTTTTGTTACCCGTCTCTGAACTCGTTCTATTTTATCAATATCTTTGTGCACGTGAGGTCTCCAGAACTGTACACAGTATTCTAAATGAGGTCTCACTAAAGATCTGCAGGTATATAGGGGAATTTGAACTTCCTTCCTCCTGCTGGCAATCCCTCTAGTGATGCATCCTAGAATTCTATTCGCATTTCCCACTGCCTGGTCACTCTGTTTGCTCATTTTGCAATCATTTGAAATACAGTATCTCACAAAAGTGAGATATCTCACCATGTTACAGATACCTCCAGGGATATCAACACTATTGCACACCTTAGTGTCATCAGCAAAAAGACACACTTTACCCAACATACCTTTACTTATATCACTTACATATAGATTAAATAGAACAGGACCTAGCACAGAGCCTCGTGGGACACCACTAGTGACTGGTCTCTGTTCAGAGTGAACCCCATTTACAGCCACACTCTGGTTTCTATCCTTTAGCGAACTGCATATCCAAGGGTTAAAGTGATATTAAAGGTTGTGATTTTTTTTAAAAATAACAAACAGATTATACTTGCCTGCTCTGTGCTCTGGTTTTGCACAGACCAACCCTGATCCTCTTCTTTTTGGGTTCCCCGCTGGCAGTCCTGGCTCCTCCCCCCTGCCGAGTGCCCCCAATAGCAAGCCTCTTGTTATAGGGGCACTCAAGCAGGCTCGCTGCCAAGCCACACTCCTGAGAATATACAGTACAGTACATTGTCCATTCACACACAGAGCGCTGCTTGGTCCTGTCCCTCACTCTCTCCTTATTGGTTTACTGGCTGTGATTAAAAGCAACAGGAGCCTCTTCTTTCCCCCAGCCTCTGCCGCTGTCATTCTCAAGATAGAGCAGAGAGCAGGAGGCAGGATAATAATGGACTGAGTGCAGGGGGCACAGCACAGGATGGAGGACGGGAGCGGGAGCTGTATAAGTTAACTTTCTAGATTAACCAGCAGATGATTTTTTGCTAAGACGCAAGGCATTCCTAGCAACCATTCACTTGTTTGTTAATAAGAAAAGTTAACCGCAGGCAGCTCCCGCCCTCCATCCAATGTGCTGTGCTTTGTCTCACGCACTCCGTTCAATATTATCTTGCCTCCCAATCTCCACTCTGTCTAAGGTAGGGGAGCCGAGGATACTACTGGGTGGGGGGGGGGGGCAGTTGAAGTAAAAGGGAGCAGTGCTGGGGTGTGGCAGGATGTCAAGAGGCCAGAACACACTACTGTGTATGGGGGGTGTGTGATGTGAATGGGGAGGGGCAATACTATAGGGGGGTGATGTAAAGGGAGGCAGTGCTGTGGGGGGTGATGTAAATGGGGGCAGTGCTGTGGGGGGAGTGATGAAGCGACGGGGCAGTGCTGTAGGGGGTGATGTACAGAGGAGGCAGTGCTGTGGGGGGTGTGGAGGGGGAGCACTGCTGTGTGGGGATGTGAAGAGGAGGCAGTTCTGTGGGGGTAGTAATGTGAAGGTGGGCAGTGCTGCGGTGGGGGTGATGTGAAGAGGGCAGAGCAATCTACTGTGGAGGGGGAGTTGTGATGTGAGAGGGCCAGTGCTGTAGGGGGGGTGATATAAAGTGGGAAGAAGGTGCTGTGGGGGGTCAGTACTGTGGAAGAGGGTTATGTGTAGGGGGTAGTACTGTGGGGGGATGATGTGAAGAAGGCGGAGCAGACTACTGTGGGTGGGGGTGTGATGTGAGGGGCAGTGCTGTAGGAGGGTGATGAAAAGGGGGGCAGTGTTGTGGGGGAGATGCGAAGGAGGGTAGTGCTATGAGGGAGTGATGTGAAGGAGGGCACTGCTGTGAGGGGGGGTTGATAAGAAAGGGGCAGAGGACAGTACTGGGGGGGTGATTATTTGAAAGGGGGGCGAGGATACTGCTGTGAATAAAGGGGATGTGATGCAAAGGGGGTTCATTACACTACTGTGAAGGGGTTGGGGTGATATCAAGGGGGCCTGAGAGCAGGACTATGAAGGGAACACTGTGATATGAAGTGGAGGACTGTGATGTAGGGGGTCTGAGGACACTGATGTAACAACCGGAATGTGATATAGGAGGAGAGAGCTATGATGTAAATGATCTGAGCCATCACACAAAATGTGATTTGGACCTCTCCCTGCCCCAAATGTAGTAAGGTAAGTATATCTCAAATATAGGGAGCAAAAGCCAAACAAGCTATATAGAGTAGAGGCGTGGCATTTTCATTCACTTAAAAGCATGTTTTTATTGAATGGGCACTAAAAATCCCACATTAATAAACATTTATCAGAAGACATTTAAAATGAATTTCCAACAAAACTGTTCCTGTTCCTATATATATATATATATATATATAATTTATAATTTCATAAACCTGTAACAATTACTAGCATATATGGTTTGTAATATATCTTACATGTATGTATGGACTGGGTGGCCACCCTTTTTGCATCTGAAAAAAATGTACCGTATATACTCGAGTATAAGCCGTCCCGAATATAAGCCGAGGCACCTAATTTTACCTAAAAAAAACTGGGAAAAGATATTGACACGAGTATAAGCCTAGGGTGGGAAATGCAGCAGCCAGAACACAGGGATTCTAGCCAGAACACAGAAGAGATGAGTATGGTAGATTCGCAATCTACAGAGCAGCTGCTTCTAAGAGCCATTCCATGCATGAAACTGTAACCTGATTACATTGGAATGTAGAGAATGCTGAGAGAGAGAGCTGCAGATCTTCACTGAGATCAGGAGGTGGGCGGGACTGAACAGCTAACACCCACAGGTCCTGCCCACCTCCCTGACATCAAGTTGAAATCTGACACCTCTCTCAACATTCTTTGCATTCCAATGTAATCAGGTCACAGTTTCATGCATGGAGTGGCTCTTAGAAGCAGCGTGCTCTGTGTAATGTGAATCTACTCATCACCCACAGACACTGACTCGAGTATAAGCCGAGGGGGGACTTTTTCAGAACAAACATTGTGCTGAAAAACTCGGCTTATACTCAAGTATAATAAAGATTAAGGAAGCGACCCTCATGTGCTTTATAATTAAAGATCATGGTACTTGCTAAAAAGGTAATGAAAAAGGAGTGGTAAAACAATGTGTAATCCTCCTGTTTTCAATCAGGAACATTGAATGGTTAAACAAGGAAACTTGTCATGTTAATTTCATTAGCTGTGGTCCAGAGGAGATGAATTCTAGATCAGTCACTTTCTCCCAAGAATATTTATATTAAACCTCCCTCACACAAACTTTAATAGGTGTTTGCCAGTTTCACAGTTTATGCCGCTCACCCTGTAGAGATGATCCTATGCAGCGGCGGCTGGTGTGGGAGGGGCGCTGGGGCGCCGCCTCCCCGCCGGCAAAAGACGAAAGAAAAAAAAAAGTCAACCCCGCCCATCTACATCTTTTTTTTTTTTTCTTTTCGGCTCCTTGGCTGTCACATGACAGCCAAGTAAGTGAGCCTATTGGTCGGCCATTAAAGCCTATGCATGTGCGCTTGTTCCTGCGGCCATGCATAGGCTGATTGGCTGCCCTGAGCCTCCGCACAGGGTGATTGGATGCGGGGCCGGGGGCGGGTCACTGTGGCAGCGGAGGTGACTTCCGCTCCCATAGAGACCATGACCGCCCAGGGACGACGAGGGGGGGACAGCCGCTCTCCGTGTGCCGAACTCTGCAGACCCAGCGCGCTCTCGCATGCCGAATCTCTGCAACAGACCTGCCTGCTGGATGGGGTAAGTGCAGGGGGGGACGACTCTGCAATGTACCCCACCTATCTCACTGGCTGCAAACTGCCCCCACCTATCTCACTGGCTGCAAACTGCCCCCACGTCCACCCCCGTCAAACGTCGGTCACTGTGTCTACCCCGTCAAACGTCGGTCACTGTGTCCACCCCCGTCAAACGTCGGTCACTGTGTCCACCCC
>BLSH010321248.1:2422142-2460572 GCA_018402905.1 Glandirana rugosa | reverse complement strand
GCAAGGAGGGGGACCGGAAGAGCATGGAGGGGGACTGGAGGAAGACATGGAGGGGGACTGGAGGAAGACATGGAGGGGGACCGGAGGAGCATGGTGGAGGACTGGAGGAGAGCACGGAGGGGGACCAGAGGAGGAGCACAGAGGGGGACTGGGGGAGGGCAAGGAGGGGGACCGGAGGAGCACGGAGGGGGACTGGAGGGGGACACGGAGGGGGACTGGAGGAAGACACGGAGGGGACTGGAGGAAGACACGGAGGGGGACTGGAGGAGCACAGAGGGGGACCGGGAGGAGCACGGAGGGGGACTGGAGGAGGACATGAAGGGGGACTGAAGGAGGGAACGGAGGGGGACTGGAGGAACACGGAGGGAGACTGGAGGAAGACACGGAGGGGACTGGAAGACAACATGGAGGGGGACCAGAGGAGCACAGAGGGGGACCGGGAGGAGCACGAAGGGGGACTGGAGGACACGGAGAGGGACCAGAGGAGCACAGAGGAGGACACGGAGGGGGACTGAAGGAGAACACAGAGGACAGTCGGGGGTGATCAGTGTGGCGATGGGGGGAGTTACAAGCGCCAATCTCACTGTATAGATTTTAATAAAGCAGTTTATTGAAGTCTATACAGTGAGATTGGCACTTGTAACTCCCCCATTGCCACACTGATCACCCCTGACTGTCCAGGTATCGGATTAAGCATCGGGGCATTTGCACGAATGCTTGGTATTGGCACTGATACTGATACTAATATTGATGCATCCCCCATAGGTGTGTGCAGCCTATTGCATTAGGGTGTGCACACCAAAGCTCAAACAGTCTTCCTTGTGGCACTCTGCCCCATGACAGCACATGGTCTCTCTGCCCGCAGATTCAGAGAGAGAATGCTTCCACAATTCCCCTTTAAGCAGAGTCACGCAGTAGGAGCTCTTTCTCATCTCCCCGCTGTCACACAGAGCAATAATGCTAATGCAAACGGGGTGGGTGTGCTCAGGCACACCCAGCACACCTATGGCAACCCCATACATTACACATAGCATTGCAGTGTGAACAGACCCCAAACCAAGAATGGAATAGTAAATAGTTTGACCAATAAGGTCACAGCAGGTATGATAGCTTATTTTTTGAACATGTTCAGATCAAACAGTTTAATATTGAACACGGTTCCCGTTATACATAATTATATGGGCCAGGTTGTCCTATGTGTAGCAGCTTGAGCATCAATATTCTAGGAGATACTGCACCAGGCAGGACCGAATATCACCGTCTGACCAATCACTTCTACCGCTTTACATGACATCACCTTGGTCCCCTGAACTCCCCCTCCTCCCCCAAAACAGCTCGGACTCAAGACCGCGCATTAGCCGAGTCTACACATGCGCACTGCTGCCCTCAGGCCTCGGGGACGTGCACGGATGTGAGCGAGTTGCTGAGCGCTAGTAGCGAATTTGCGCTCCGCATCTTTACTACTGCGCAAAGCGGCTCTGTGATTGGCCGGGATCTCTCCTCCAGCACTTCCTCAGTCTCCTCAGCAGAGCGCACCCGTTCGTGTGAATTTTTTTGCGACCCGTGCCGTATGCCAGCACCGATGTACGTCTCTATGGTTTCTGCCATGGAACCGCAACAACAACAAAAGGAATTGTCGGTCCGCCGGCGTGACGTCATTACAGGAATACGGAAGAAGATTCTGAAGGGAGCTGTGGTAGACATGGGGAAGAAGCATAAGAAACACAAAGGCGACAAGCACGGCCATGAGGGCAAAGACGAGAGAGCGGCGGAGAGCCGTGAGTTGCTGCTGTAATGGCGTGTATTGTATGGTGAGGGGGAGCAGGAACTACAAGTCCCAGCATGCTGTGCTCTGTGTGTTCTCAGCAGCTGGGGTCTTTGTAGTGTATCTGCAATATCCGGCCATTCAGAACATTGGAGAGAGCCCATTGGTACACAGAGGCTGGGGATCAAGGTGGAGCCACCACACTGCACAGGATTCATGGCCCCTTCATCAGGGCTAATCTATCACTGAATACAAAGCTTGGCTGAGGGGGGTGGGTGGCATTATTATCTCCTTCTCAGCCAATCAGAGGAAGCTTTGCATTCATTCAGAAAATGCTGAGCTTCCTATGAATGGCTGAGCGCTGCTCAGCACCACTCAGTTTTGTTCCGGGTTTGGGGTGAGAAGCTTGTGTCCCACAGCCGAAACATAGGGGTTGATTTACTAAAGCTGGAGAGTGCAAAACCTGATGCAACTTTGAATGGTAGCCAATCAGCCTCTAACCTCAGCTTGTTCAATCAAGCTTTCACATTAAAACCTTGAAGCTGATTGGTTTCTGTGTGGAGCTGCACCACATTTTGCACTTTCAAGCTTTAGTAAATCAACCCCATAGTGTTGTATGTATGAGGCTGAGGATACATACAGTTTATACAGCGGGCTTACCTGTTAGTGTAAGAAATAGTCCCTTTAGGCCAACTTGGCCCGCACTAACTTGTTAAACTGAAAACAAATCTGATTTAAGCCCCTAGTCACACCGGGTGCGACATGTGATTTACAAATCGCACCTGAAATAGTATCTAATGGGTTTCTATGGCAGTGTCTAAAATAGATATGATTTCAAGAAGTGAGATTTGAGAAGAATTTCATGTATTACTTTTTCAGGACTGTAATGTAAATCGTGCTGCAAATCATGTCTATATCAGCACTTCTTGAGCCTGAAAGAAGTTAAATATTAACTCTTTGCTAGTTAACCACTTAAAGCGGAGTTCCACCCAAAAGTGGAAATTCCGCTTTAAGGACTCCTCATCCCCTTACATGCCTCTTTTGGCATGTCATTTTTTTTTTTGTGGGGGGGGGGGGGAGAGTGGGTACCTAGTTTTGATAGGTACCCAGCTTCCACTAACGCTCAGGCAGCCTAGGCAACTCAAGCTGAAGTTCTCCTCTCCCCCGACTTCCCTGCAATCTTCTGGAACATGTCATAGGTCCCAGAAGATTGCCCGGCCATTGAGGAGGTGCATACGCAGTGCGCGCCCAGCTTTGAAGCCACAAGCTGTCACACCCAGGTGTCCACCCTTGGGATGACGGCACCAGGGAGAGTTGTGGGAGAGCACCAAGGGTTCGGGCGTCCGCATCGCTGGATCCTGGGACAGATGGTTGTGTGTTTATGTAGCTGTTGTCTTTTAAAGTGGTTGTCAAGTCATGACAACCACTTTAAACTGCAGGTAAGCCTATAATGAGGCTTACCTGTAGGTCCCGGGAATATCTCCTAAACTTGCACCATTTAGGAGATATTTTCAGTATCTGTATGTGCCGACGTCATCAACACATGCGCAGTGAAAAGGCTCCTGTGCGCATGTGCGGGAGTGACGTCAGGTGTTTTTTTTTTTGTTTTTTTTTTTTAACAAGCCTTGACAACCACTTTAATAAACACAAAAACAACTGGAACTCCACTCTAAAGTCTTCCCTATAGCAGTTTTACTGCTACAGGGCAGCACCTCTGTGCCTAATCACGTGTATATATACATGATCCAGCTCTCCTGGGTAGGTGGCGCGATTGCGTGGCGTCGGCGACTCACTCCCGCTGTGATCACAAAGCCGGAGCCCAGCAGCGGGTACTGTGGACTTAATGTCTGCCGATCATCGAGCAGAGAGGCAGAACAGCAGTCTGCCTATCCAAACAAGGCAGATTGCCGTACTGACAGGAGGGAAGAGTTTAAATTTGTGTCTCTGCAAAGCAGTGAATAAATGTCATCTCTTCCCCTAGTAAAAGGACCTCTCACAGTGTAGTAAAACACAGGCTAGGCACACAGTTAATCCTTTGATTGCCCCTGATGTTAACCCTTTCCCAGCCAGTGTCATTCGTACAGTGACCATGCATATTTTTTAGCATTGATCACTGGCCCTCAAAAAGTGTCAGACTATCCGCCGCAATATCGCAGTCCTGCTGATCACCATCATTACTAGTAAAAAATAGAAATATCCCATAGTTTGTAGACACTATAACTTTTGGTACACCATTGTATTAGTGCACAATAGTCATTTAAAGTAATGCAGTGCAGAGAAAGTTTTACACGCGCCCTCTCCCTCCCTCCTCAATGTCTCAGTATAGAGGTGGGCGGGGAGGCTTGTGACATCACAACTCCACCCTCTGATTTCAGAGTTTTACAGAGCTGCTAGTGCTTACAGGAAGGACATTTGAAAGGTAGGGATAGATGCAGGAGGCTTGCATGTATATATACATTAATGCTGTGTCATTAGTTTATACTGGGTGGGTGGTGGGTTTACATCCACTTTAAGTCCAACAAGGTGCATGGCACCTTGTGTACTTGTCTCTTTAATTTACATCTGACAGTTTTACAGAGCTCCAAAAGGAGACTTTCTCTTCTTACACTCAGCTTCTCTGTCTGCCCCTCCCCTCACTTGTACATTCACAGAAGCCTTTGCATTTTGTGCAGGAGTTCACATAGCACAGTGCTCTTTGATTGGACAGAGGAGGAGCAGGCACAGTGGCTGCATGAGACTCTGCAGTTGCTGGAGCTGAGAACAGAAGGTCCAGTGTCAAAACACCGAAAGTATAGCTCCCGGCGCTCTGTAAATATGTAAATTAAAGTGGCTCTAAAGCCTAAACATTTTTTACCTTAATGCATAAAAAATGTTTCTGTCACAGAGCCGGTCCATGCTTGGGCAAGATCGCAACAACAACCCCTGGACCGGCACCTGGCTCAGCCCCTCTCACCCCCTGTACAGCCAAGTACTCCAGTGAGTGCGGGGTTGAGGGGGCATGCGGAGCAGACAGCGGTAACTGATAGTCACCAGCTCTCTGCTCACGGAGCTCTGAGAACCGAACGATCAGTGGTCTTTGAAACAGTTGTATGCAAAAGTTTAGGAACCCCTGACAATTTCCATGATTGTCATTTATAAATATTTGGGTGTTTGGATCAGCAGTTTCATTTTGATCTATCAAATAACTGAAGGACACAGTAATATTTCAGTAGTGAAATGAGGTTTATTGGATTAACAGAAAATGTGCAATATGCCTCAAAACAAAATTAGACAGGTGCATAAATTTGGGCACCCTTGTCATTTTGTTGATTTGAATACCTGTAACTACTTAGCACTGATTAATTGGAACACATAATTGGTTTGGTGAGCTCATTAAGCCTTGAACTTCATAGACAAGTGCATCCAATCATGAGAAAAGGTATTTAAGGTGGCCGATTGCAAGTTGTTGTTCTCTTTGACTCTCCTCTGAAGAGTGGCAACATGGGGGCCTCAAAACAACTCTCAAATGGCCTGAAAACACAGATTGTTCTACATTATGGTTTAGGGGACGGTTACAAAAAGTTATATCGCAGAGATATAAGCTGTCAGTGTCCACTTTGAGGAACATAGTGAGGAACTGGAAGACCACAGGCACAGTTCTTGTTAAGGCCAGAAGTGGCAGGCCACATAAAATATTAGAGAGGCGAAGGATGGTGAGAACAGTCAAAAACAGCCCACACACCACCTCCAAAGACCTACAACATCAACTTGCTGCAGATGGTGTCACTGTGCATCGTCAACAATTCAGCGCACTTTGCACAGGGAGAAGCTGTATGGGAGAGTGATGTGAATGAAGCCTTTTCTGCACATTTGGACAAAGATTGAGTTATTTGGTCATAACAAGAGCCGTTATGCATGGCGGCAAAAGAACACAGCGTTCCAAGAAAAACACTTTCTACCCACAGTCAAATTTGGTGGAGGTTCCATCATGCTGTGGGGCTGTGTGGCCAGTGCTGGTACTGGGAATCTGGTTAAAGTTGAGGGTCCCATGGATTCCACTCAATATCAGCAGATTCTTGAGAATAATGTTGAGGAATCAGTCACAAAGTTGAAGTTACGCCGGGGCTGGATATTTCAACAAGACAACGACCCAAAACACTGCTCAAAATCTACTCGGGCATTTATGCAGAGGAACAAGTACAATGTTCTGGAATGGCCATCCCAGTCCCCAGACCTGAATATCATTGAACATCTGTGGGGTGATTTGAAGCGGGTTGCCAATGCTCGACAACCGTCAAACCTAACTGAACTGGAGATGTTTTGTAAGAAGGAATGTTCCAAAATACATTCATCCAGAATCCAGACACTCATTACAGGCTATAGGAAGCGTCTAGAGGCTGTTATTTCTGCTAAAGGAGGCTTTACTAAATATTGATGTGATTTTTCTGTTGGGGTGCCCAAATTTATGCACCTGTCTAATTTCGTTTTGAATTCATATTGCACATTTTCTGTTCATCCAATAAACCTCATTTCACTACTAAAATATTACTGTGTCCTTCAGTTATTTGATAGATCAAAATGAAATTGCTGATCCAAACACCCAAATATTTATAAATGACATTCATGGAAATTGTCAGGGGTTCCTAAACTTTTGCATACAACTGTAGCTCGGTCTTAGAGCTGGCGGGGGGACAGATGCGGCATCAGATCATTGCTGCATCCACCTAGGTATAATTTTGAAAAGAAAAAAAAAACAGAACTTCCCTTTCAAGCCCTGATGCATTTATTCCTTACCTGGCCCTTTAACCACTTCAGCCCCGGAAGGATTTCCCACTTTAGGACCAGAGCACTTTTTGCGATTCGGCACTGCGTCGCTTTAACTGACAATTGCGCGGTCATGCGATGTTGTACCCAATAGAAGTTTGCGTCCTTTCTTTTTCCCCACAAATAGAGCTTTCTTCTGGTGGTATTTGATCACCTCTGCGTCATTTCTGATCGCCGCTATAAACAAACGAAGAGCGACAATTTTGCAAAAAAAAATGTATTACTTTATGCTAAAATACAAATCCAAACAAAAATATAAAAAAACATTTTTTCATCAGTTGTGGCCGATTTATATTCTTTCTCATATTTTTGGTAAAAAAAATCAGCGTTTTGATTGGTTTGCACAAAAGTTGCCACGGATGATGAGAATTAATTTCTGGGGTTTTTATTTATTTTTATTTTTTTTACTAGTAATGGCAGCGGTACTGCGATATTGCAGCGGACATGTCGGACCATTTTGACACTTTTTTGGGACCATTGGCATTTATACAGCGATCAGTGCTATAAAAATGCACAGTGCTATACTGTGTAAATGCCATTGGCAGTGAAGGGGTTAACCTGCAGGGGGCGCTCTAGGGGTTAACGGTGTTCCCTGGGCGTGTTCTAACTGTGTGTGGGCTGCCCTGGCTGGGGAAAGGGGATGATCATGGCTTCCATATTGAGGAAGCCTGTGATCACTGCCCTTCCCCCTCTATGAGAATGCAGATCCGTGTTTACATACACGGACCTCCGTTCTCTCACTGTGGGGGGGCCATCGCGGGTAGCTGGTGGCGATTCAGTCCGCCCTACCCGGACACAGTGAGCGTGCCTCCAGCAGCGCGCGCTCACAGCACTAGTTATCGCAGCCGATATGACGGCGGTTTGCGATAACGAGCCACTCTGTCGCCGTCAGACTGCGGTCGGCAAGTGGTTAAAGTGGGCTTTAATGCTCAGGAAGTTGTGTGGCTTTTCTATCATGCCACTGCTGTGATTGTCTCTTAAAGCGGTGTGCATCTTCACTGGTCTCACGATTCAATTACAATTATCCTGTCTTCGGTTCAACTCCGCAGTGCATCACGATTGCTGCCCGTGGTTTTCATAAAAAAATTCAAGCAGTCAGAACTCCATTTATTTATTTATTTTTTATCTGCTCTAAAAAAACAAAACAAAAGGACACTCCCTGCAAAGTCTGAACACAACAGACAACAACAGTATTTATTTAAAACAGTAAATGCTAAATGGCACAGCCTCCCTTTACATTCCACAGACCCCCATTTACATTACACAGCCCCCCCCCCCCCCTGTACTCCCAGGAGTCCCCAGTCAGCTGGGACAGCTCTACCAGCATACTCTAAAGGTAAGTATGGTAAACTGGCAGTCCTTGTTTCATGGATGCTTCCTATAGTGTGTAAGGGTTAATGTAAACCGATGCCTCTACCTTATTATCTCTGATTCTCCTCCTCCATATACTCTTCCAATATCAGTGCCCAACCTCACAAATGCACTTCTAGAAGAATGGTCAAACATTCCTATAAACACACTCCTAAACCTTGTGGACAGCCTTCCCAGAAGAGTTGAAGCTGTTTTAGCTGCAAAGGGTGGGCCAACTCCATATTGAACCCTACAGGCTAAGACTGGGATACTATTAAAGCAGTAGTAAACCCGCACAAAAAGAAAAAAACCCTGCAAGACAGTAGCACAATGTCTAGTATGCATCGCATACTAGGACATCATGAAATGCTTACCTTAGAACGAGGCCCCCGAAGCCTGACCCGGTCAGTGCTGAGGAAGCTGACATGTCTTCCATGTTTGCTGGCTCTGGAGCTGTGAGTGGCTGGAGCCACGATGAGTCACTCCCACGCATGCGTGCTGGAGTCCTTAGTTCCGTCAAGGAGCTCTGATTTTCCAGCAGCATCCGCCGTACCTTCAGAGCACATGCACTGCTGATGTCAGCGGCTGCATATAGGGTGACTATCTCCTAAACCGTAGAGGTTTAGGAGATATTCATTTGATCTACAGGTAAGCCTTATTATAGGCTTACCTGTAGGTAAAAATGAGAGTTGGGGGGGATACAACCGCCTTTAAAGTTAATGTGCGTGTAAAGGCAGGTGTCACAATACTTTTGACAATATAGTGTATACAGTTGAGTCTAATTTATTAAACAGGTGTCCAGCAGACAGTAGATTATAAAAGCATGTTACTTAACAAAGAAAACCCCTTCCCATTTCATGCTGTCAGCAATGGCACCACAAGAGGAATGTCACCAAGGCCTGAGAGAGAAAATCAAGGTGAAGGCTATAAAAAGATCAGCAAAGCTTTACTTATCAATCAGAATACTGTAGCAAAAGTGATACAATGATGGAACTGCAACCATCTCACAGAGACGTCCAGGCCATCCACGGAAGTTAACACCTCGACAGGAGCGTCTTCTGATGAGAAGGGTTGAAGAAAATCTCAATGCAAGTTCACTGCAGTTAGCTAAAGAAGTAGAATGCCAAACTGGTCCTGTGACAGAATACGACATACACTGCAGAGGAATGGAATGCATGGGTGACGTCTGCGAAGGAAGCCGCTCCTAAAGCCCATGCACAAAAAAGCCCTAGAATTTGCCAGGGTCCATGCTGAAAAGATGAATACTGGGACTCTGTACTCTGGAGTGATGAGACCAAGATACATGTTTTTGGAACTGATGGCTTCAAAATTGCATGGTGTCGCAAAGGTGAGGAGTACAAATAAAAATGCATGGTGCTTACAATGAAACATGGTGGTGGCAGTGTCCTTCTGTGGGGCTGCATAAGTGCTGCTGCTGTCAGGGAGCTGCATTTCATTCATGGTATCATGAATTTACAGATGTACTGCTCTAAATTCAAAGAGAAGATGGTACCATCACTCTTGGTTCTTGTGCTCGTGGGTGTCAACATGACAATGATCCAAAACACACATCTAAGGCCACTGTTGCATTTCTGAGTATGTCTCCTGATCTGAACCCAATCAAACACCTATGGGGAATTCTGAAGACACAAGTTGAGCATCACTTTCCATCCAGCATCCAGGCTCTAAAAGAAAAAAGATAGATGTTGCAATATGTCACCAACTTGTTCATTCCATGCCTAGAAGACTTGGTGCTGTCCTTACAAATCATGGAGGACATACCTAATACTAGATGTAGTAGTTTTTGTTGTGGGGTGTATTCATTTTTCTATTAACTAATTTTGATTAAACCTGAAGACTTTATAATCTATATTATTAACCTTCCTTTCATTTAATAAGCTAAACACATGTTCTATAAAACTCCAGTTTTGTCAAAATATTGGAAATTGTTTTTGTGTTCATTGAGATATTGATTAAAATCTCACTTTTTAAACACTTCAGCCCAGAAGGATTTACCCCCTTCATGACCAGGCCTTTTTTTTGAGATACGGCACTTCGTCACTTAAACTGACAACTACTCGGTCGTGCGACGTTGTACCTAAATAAAGAGCAAACATTTTGAAAAAAAAAACACAATTTTTTTACTTTTTGCTATCATAAATATTAAAAAAAATGTAAAAAAAAACAAATGTCTTCATAAATTTAGGCTAATATGTATCCTGCTACATATTTTTGATTAAAAAAAAAATCTCAATAAGTGTGATTCGTTTTCGCAAAAGTTATTGTGTCTGCAAACTATGGGATAGATTTTTTTTTTTTTTTTTTTTTTTTACTGGTAATTGCGGCGATCTGCGGTTTATTTATTTATTTTATAAAAATGCACTGATCAATGTATAAATGACACTTACAGGGTAGGGGTTAACACTAGGGGGCGATCAAGGAGTTAACTGTGTTCCAACTGTAGGGGGATGGGCTGCCTAGGACATGACACAGATCGCTGTTTCCGATGAATGGAAACAAAAGATCTCTGACATGTCCCCTGTCAGAACAGGGTTCCGCCTTGTTTACATAGGCAGATCCCCATTCTGCCTCTGTGCACAAGGATCGCGAGCGGCCGGTGGACATCAAGTCCTCCAGGCACGCTCCCTTGGCGTGCAGTGGGTGATCCCGCAATCTCACCTGCACGGACCGATGTACAGGTACGTCGGTTTGCGCAGGAGAGCCAACCTTCCGCAGTATATCTGCATGAGCTGGTCAGCAAGTGGTTAAAAGGGGTGTACTCATTTATGCTTTATCGATCTAATATCATTATTATTATCATTCATTATAATATCATTTATTTTTATTTATTTTTAAATTTTTTTTTTTACAGGCAAAGGGGGAAAAGCGGGACATTCGGAGAAGAAAAAAGACAAAAGTAAGGAAAATATGTTAGATAAAGTCAACACTCGTGTAATAAGTCCAGTGTTAGCAGCGCTTCCAAAGTAATATGGTAGATTACAAAGTAAATAATGATATTAAATGTTCAGTGAAAAAGTGCCAGTGCCAGGAAAAATAAATTGCCCGTGCTGGAACCAAAACTTCTTAAACTTATGTGAATAATCTTCAATCAATGTCCTCCACCTCTGTTCACCACGTGCAAAAAGGTAAAAATTGGAGGCTCACCAGAAATATAGATACACAACGCCTTTGAGTATATCTGTGGGGAACTCAGCATAGGACCATCACACCCAGAATGTATGCTTCCAATCCAACACTGCAGGAGCACTCAAGCCAGCTTGTGCATAATTGCAATCATTAGGAAAATATGTTGGTGAAAATGTATTAAGAGGTAGAGTTTCACTTTTATTTGCAAGCAATTCATTCCACACTCAGGGCATATCTAGTTTCTTCTCCTTCCACCCAGAATCTGATCATTTGCAAGTGAGTTGTACTTTTGTGTATGGCCCAGTTTTAATGCTTTTGTTGCCTCCCTTTAACAGTTAGTATACATTAGTTATATATTTTAATTTGCAGTGTTAAAGGTGTGCCATTTGCTGTTTTTTTAAAGTAAGTGCTTAAATAGCGGAATGCTTTCTTCTCAGAATATGTAGAAAAACCGTTAAAACTGGTCTTAAAAGTTGGGACTGGAGAGGTGAAGGAGCTGTCCACAGCCCGGGCTTCAGCTATTCCACATGGATTCCATGAAGACAAGGCAGACCACGATAAACACAGAGATAAAAAGAAGAAAAAAAAAAAGAAAAATGAGAAAACACTTGGTCCAGGTGAAGAAAAAAAGAAGAAAAAGGTGGGTATATTAATTCACTATGGGATATCAGTGTGATTAACCATTTGATTCGGTGACTTCTTGAAATTTGACACATACGTGTGGCTACTTTTTTACAGATATTTATACTGCAATTTTGTTGTCATCATTCTCTTTTTTAGGCTATTTAATTTGGTAGCGGTTGTGAGGCAGGCTGAGCAGTACAAGTCACAGTTAAGCTTATTTAGTTCTTTTTGAGAGATAAGGCATTCCCCCACACATTGGGAAGTAATGTCCTCCCAGTTGGATATTGAGACCCCCTTCTTGGTTGGTCATGACAAGTCCAGCTTATTAAGGAGCCTTATACATATTTTATCCTACTCCATAAATCCACCAACAAACTTTTCATTCTGTCTCACAGAGTATGCAGTCTAGCTGAATAACATAATTTTTGCAATTTGTAACTGCAGCTTTCATGTTGTCAGTCATTGCCCATAGTTCATCATCATTTGCTGTAGCTATAAATGTAAACTTTAAACTTTGTCTTAAAGCAAAATCACAGTTTCTTTTTTGTACATCACGGGACACAGAGCAGGCAGGCCATAATCATGACTGCCTAGTGAATGGACACTAGGCGACCAAACAGACAGAAATTCCTCCCCTCCCACTCTGGAAGCTCCTCAGTATTTTCACCAGTGTCTTTTTAAGGGGATGATCATTTAAGTACAACTTTCTTAAAGTGATTCCTTCACTGATCAGGAATTTGTTTGGCCGGATCCATTTTTATGGCTAGGATGCTTAGCTAGATGGGACCAGGGCCCCTCTATGATGGAGTTGGATTTCACTGGGGCCTTGCTTGTAACATGGCTATTTGACGTTGGACCCTGCGCATACGGAACCCTGCACAGTTCGGTACTGACCAAGGTGTTCTTGTAGGGTGCTGTACAGGTCCAAGGCAGTGGACCCTGATTTTAGGGGTACTGAGTTTCTGAAAGTCCAGAGTGACAAAGCTCACCGTGATGGGTGAAAGCTGGGTCTTTGGCTTGGCAGGATCCTGCTGCTTGAGACGGGTGAATCCGGCCCTTAAGAGGGAATCTTGTTGCCTAGCTATTATTCCCTTGTGTGATATCTAGGGGCAGTGTAGTGCTCTGTGTGCCTCTGATATGCTACTACCTTTGGTCTTAGACCTTGTTCCTATTATGTGGGGCTTTCTGTGCACTTGTTGTTTTATTTATTCCCAAGTGATATTTAATGGGCCGACTGTCTGTTTCTGGCGCGGCATGCACGTTGTGGCATGTGCATGCACAGTAATGGCTGGAAGTATGTCAAGGTAGGAAGCCGGTTTTTGTTTAAGGCTCTCTGGGACAAAGATTGAGGTCTAGTGGTCCTGCAGGGGACAAAGAGGAGGTGCTGGTTTGCCTCTGCACTTGAGTACTGCCTCTGGGAGGGAAGGATGCTGGCTATAAGGAATCCTCTGTGCTGTTGGGAATGCTAAGTTAACGATAGCTGGGAGGGTAGCCAGCTAGGCACAGCCCTATTGTTGTCCAGGACACTTAGGAATGTCTTCCAGAAATCGGGAAGGGGGGAAGCACAGCCGTGAAGGGCCTGACTGCTGTCAGGTCCTGATAACACTAGCCACAGTCCTGCTGTGTTTGAATCTCCCAATGGACCTGAGGTGGCAGGTACATCAGAGCCACTGCCTATTCTCTGGTATTGTAGCCACTTCAGGGGCATCAACATCGGCTTATGTCACTAAGGATGGCTTCGCTGCTGCATTGTCAAGCAAAATTGAGAGTATGATTACTTCCATAGCACAGGGCAGTAAAAACCAGGAGTAGAAGAGAAATGGGTGGACATTGATGAGGAGGTGGTCGGAGTAGAGCTTGAGGAGGGTCAGATGGTGGAATCTACCTCTACGGATTCTGAACCTAAGGAAGCGCAGTGGCCCTCGGGTTCACAGGCTCAGAAGGTTTTGGTGCAATCTCTTTCTGAGATGGTTCGAGCTGACTTCAGGTTGCCTCCTCATTGATAAAGTATTCCTCTTTGAGGTCTCTGCACCCACCTCAGGGTTCACAGGCTTTTCCCTTGCATCCTCTCTGAGGAGATGTTGAATGGGATCACCCGGATAGGTAGGTTATTTGTGCCGCCAAAGAGATTTTCTCTCCTCCTATACTATTGAGGAAAAGTTTTTTTAAAAAATGGAGTATGCCCACATTGGAGGCAGTGGTACCTTGTGTCAATAAAAATTTGACGTGTCCAGTAAACAAGGTCCAGGTCCTTAAAGATCCAGCTAACAAAAGACTGGAAACGCTGTTAAAGGCTTCCTTTGTCTTGGCGGGCTCTGCTATGCAACCTGCGGTGGCAGCAATTTGCAATTTGTGAAAGAACTATCCTCAGGTGATACAGAGATGAAACAAATCCTCCTACGTAAGTTGTATCTGTCTATCTGCAGTCTTTTCTCAACATTCGTTCAAAGTCCTGAATTTATAAGCTTGTCTGACAGTTCAGAAAATAGGGGGCTGAGAGCTGAAGCTACTCTACAGAGCTCTCACAGCTGATTGGAGGGAAGAGATGCACCCCCTTCACACAGCTCCCAGGAACAGAGCGGAGGCTGTCAATCAGCTAAAGACCCCTCCCCTGTTACCATTTTTCTCTTGGTGTCAGGAAAAATTGTCAGAAGTGATTCATGCTGATAGCAGAAGAACAAAGCAGCAGACAGAAATTACACTTAAGCCTCGTACACAGGATGACAATATCGGATGAATGATCGTCTGTTTTATATTTTTTGCATGCTAGTTTCCTATCGAAAATGAAGAGGTTACTAAAGTTACGAAAATTCTCATACAACAGAATACAACTTCGGAAGTGATGTATTGTATTGAGCATGCGTGTTCTTGGTCTTCCAATTTTTTTTGTCTTTTTCCAGACGAATACTGTACTGATTAAACAAAAATCCTTCGCTCTGCTATCATCTGAAAAAAATTCTCGTGCTTGCCCTTTCGGATATTGTTGCATGAACTGTTGTAATCGGCTCTCAAAAGCTGAGTACGAACGATCAGATTATTGTACGATCCTTCCAAAAGTGTTTTTTGTCATCCCGACTTTCTGATATTGTGCATTAGTGCTTTTAATTAAAACAAGTACATACTTTAGAGGGATATGCTTTGTTCATGTCTGAGGTTTACAACCACTTTAAGCATTTGGTAAAAAAAAAAAAGAACCTGCTACATGCGGAGGCAGACACTAGTGAGGGGTAACAGAATTGCCCTGAGCACTGTGTTTTGAGGTAGATACCCTGAAGGACTCTATCCATTTCTCCTTTTCCTATAGTGTCTGTTGCATAGGGTTGTATGGTTGAAGAGCTGATCAGCAGATCTGCCCTGTAAAAAATTGTTAGCAGGTTTTCCCTTTCATGGGGAACCTGTTCAGTGAGGACTTGGATCAGTATATCCAATTGATCTCTGGTGGATAGCGCTCTCTTGCCACTGAACAACAAGAGCAAGCGCCTGGCCAATAGAAGGTCAGACACTCCCACTTCTGGTTCCTCTTCTATGCAGTCCTTTTGGCACTTCTAGGCGGCCAGGTCCAAGGGAAAGCGCAAAGTCAGTGGAAAAGGAAGTTATTGAACTGTTGAATGTCCCTAGACCCCAGTGCATTTCAGGCATTAAACTGTTGGATGGTCCTTCATAATCTGGAGAGAGGCAAGTCGTTTCGTCCAGTCATTTTGAGAAGTGTTGACTACCCATGCCAATTTGACATGATAGGGGCTGTTCTGGGTTCCTTTTCAGTGCAGGGAACGTGCTCTCCTCAGGTGAGGGGATTGCTCATTAACATTCTGGAGCTTCGGGCACTTCATCTCACGCTGGCTTACAGGATGGGTCAGCTGCGGGGCCTTCCATTCCGAGTCCAATCAGTGCCACGGTGGTGGCATGTCAACCATCACAGCGGCACCAAGAGTCAAGATATCCAGATTGAATTGGATCATATTCTGGCTTAGGCTTATTCCTGGTGTAGAAAATTGGCAGGCAGACTTTCTCAGTCATCAGCAATTTGTTCCGGGGGAGTGGTCTATCCATCTCCAGGTGTTCAGTGCGATTTGTCAGAGTCCTCTGGATGTGGATCTTCTAATGTCCAGATTCAATATAAAGCTGGACAACACGAAGGATCCACAGGCGATAGGGGTTGTGTGACCTAGTAACACCCCTCTGCCATTTCTCCTTAATTTATGCCTTCCCGCCTTTTCAGCTGCTTAATAAACACACTTGCCTGTCCCAGGATCCAGCGCTGTACTCGCCCGAGGGGGCGCCGGGGACTTAACTGTGGGCATCCGGATGTAATAGCTTGCGGCTTCGCAGCCAGGTGGCTGCTGTGCATGCGCATGGTCCCGCAGTCTACTGGGACCTGTGACGTGTCTCAGAAGACTGCAGGAAGGGAAGGGGGGAAAGAAAGCCGAGCTAAAAGTGGGAGCCTTACCTGTCAAAACAAGGTACCCCTCTAAAAAAAAAAAAAAAAAAAAATTGCCAAATGTCAGAGGAGCAGGGTAGGAGGCCTTAAAGCAGAACTTCCCTTTTGGGTAAAGTTGCGCTCTAAGTCTCCCCATGTCCATGGGACTTAAATTTGGTCTTGGCTGTTTTGCAAAAAACACCCTTTGAAAATCCATTAGTCCTATTGACTTAAAAGGTGATGTTTATTTTATTTTTATTTTTTTTTGGCAGTCACTTTATTGTCGGAGCAGGCAGCCCTTTCCTATAGGGAGCTGTTTTTAGTTCTCCTCCATGACAAGGTGGGTACTGCGTCGTCATATGTCCTTCTTGTTGAAGGTGGTTTTGAGTTTTCATTTGAATCAGGAAATTGTCTTACCTATTTTGAGCAGGAATTTAAGGCATCCAATTCAAATTGCACTCTGTGGAGTTTGAGCAAATTAAAGTTGTTCTAAAGGCAGAAGGTTTTTTTTACATTTTAGGCCTCATACACATGGGGATTATAAAAAATGAACTATAAAGCTAGTACCGACGCCAGGAAAAAAGCCGAATTACAAACTCAATTTTATCAGCGTTTTGCATTGGCGTCAATGCGCGTTTATCCGCTCTAGCTTTTCGCCACCTTTCTCTGCCTCTAATTAAAATCAATGGTTCCCTAAGGAAGTACATTGATTTGAATAGAAGTCGCATCAGAAGTCGGACAAGCCTCAACCTCAGTCGCTGCGCGCCCCCGGGGGCGTGCACGAGCGGCAGGAGCACTGATCTCAGATTTTATTGGCTCTTTACTCCGATCGGGGATGGCCTGAGTCCCGAGGACACACCTGATCCCCGATAGCGGCACTGGGGGCCCTCAGGAGTGGGGAAATACCGAGACCGTCATATATGATCGAATCTGCAAGCGTCATTTGACTATAGCCCGGTATTGGAGGGGTTAAGGGGAACTCCCATGCCAAAAAAAGGTGATTTGGAATTTTTAAAACGGCTCTAGCGCTAGAGCCTTGGAATGCGCTTGTCCTGGGTTTTTTTGGAGCTTAAAAACTCCTATGCCACTTACAGCTCAAAAACGTGTGTGTGTGTGTGTGTGGCCATTGAATAACATGGAGAGGCGTTTTTAAGCTGTAAAAAAAGCATAAAAACACGGCTGTAAAAACGTCCGTGTGTATGTCACTAAACCCACATCGTAAAGAAAAACTATCAAATCTGTATTGCATGTTGTTCATAATCACTCAGTCACTATGAGATTCATTTTCTGTATTCTGCATTAAACCTGGTTGATCCTGGTGCTCTCTATCTCCACCTTCTGTTCATGTCCCCAATTCAGCGAGGGATTTTGCAGCTGTGGTGGCAGCTCTGCACGTTCTCAGTTTTCACCGAGTTTCTATGCTGAGCATTTCCTCCCTATAACATCTGAGCAGCCCGTGTGACTATAGAGTCACACATGTGGGTGTATAGGAAGTGGTAAAGGTCAGCCCACTCCTTTCTTCCTCCTCCTCCTCCATGTTCACTAAACAGCCAAACACAATGGGGGTGGGACATTTACATGTAGATTGATGGCGATTTCACCTCCCTCTTATTCTAAGACACAGGCTGGAGGGGCGTGACACAGCCGATGACTGGCAGAAATCCACCCACACCATGTTATTTCCTGATGGTGGCTGCGAGATCGTGGGTGCGAGCTGCCAGAGGCGCGCTCACTGTGTTCCGAGGGAGCGGGTAGGGCAGACTCTGTCCGCTGGCTACCCGCTATGGCTCCCCCACAGTGACAGAACGGAGGTCCGTGTATGTAAACCGCCGTGATCACTCTCCTCCCGCACTCAGCCCAGCCCCCATACAGTTATTAACACACACAGGGAACACAGTTAACCCTTAGAGCGCCCCCTGCAAGTTAACCCCTTCCCTGACAGTGACATTTATACAGTAATCAGTGCATTTTCTTAGCACTGATCGCTGTATAAATGTCATTGGTTCCAAAAGTGTCAAAATGGTCCAACATGTCCGCCGCAATATCGCAGTCCCGCTAAAAATCGCAGATCGCCGCCATTACTAGTAGTAAAATATAAAAAAAAAACATAAATTAATTCTCATCATTCGTAAATGCGGCAACTTTTGTGCAAACCAGTCAATATACGCCAATTGCGATTTACCAAAAATATGAGGAAGAATATAAATTGCCCAAAACCAATGAAAAAAAAATCCCACCAAAAGAGAGCTCTGTTTGTGTGGGAAAAAAAGGACGCAAATTTTGTTTGGGTACAACGTTGCACGACCGCACAATTGTCAGTTAAAGTGACGCAGTGCGGAATTGCAAAAAGTGCTCCTTCCGGGGCTGAAGTGGTTAAAACAGTTTGATATTTTTTATTGTTTTTTTACTCTATTCCAAAGGCTGTTTTTTATTTTTTTTTATTTTTATTTATTTTTTTTTTTGAACATGGGATCTGCAGCAGAGGATTAGAAGCTCCTCCTGCTTATATTTTGACTGCAGATAGGCTGGGAAAGATCTGGGTCATGTGACAGCTGTATATCGATTAGGAAAAAGGTACTTCGATGTTTGCAATGCCATCATCCACATCAAGAAATAGAAGGGACAATGTAAATTAAACAGTGTGTGTTTAGTATCCCTTTAATCCAATTTATGCATTAAGGTAAAAAACCTTGTGGGTGCAGCCCCCCCCCAGCTGAGCCCTATCTCAATCCAGCGATTGTGCATGCGAGCAGCGGCTCTCTTGGGTCTTTGTCTAGTGCCAGCAGCACCAGTGAGCCAATGAGGAGAGAGCGGGGATGGGGCTGAGCTGTGTGTGTGTGTGTGTGTGTGTGTGTGTGTGTGAATAGACCATGTCCATTCACAGGAGCGCAGCTCGGGAGTGAGCCTGCTCGAGTGCCCACATAGTAAGAGAATTGCTATTGGCAGCACTCACCAGAGGGGAGGAGCCAAGTGCGCTAGCAGGGGACCCAAAAAGAGGATCGGGACTGTTCTGTGCAAAAAAGAAAACAAAAAAAGAAAACCACCTTTTTATAATCACTTTTAAGAGGAGCTTCAGTCAGATGTGTGAAAATTGAAAGTCAGCAGCTACAAAAACTGTAGCTGCTGACTTTGATTAAACAGAAACCCACCTGTCCAAGGATCCAGCACCGTCCTCACCCAAGCTGTTCTCTTCACCAGTTTTTGGCTGTGAATCATTGAGATTCTATATCCAGCGGTGCTTTGTGAATGGTCCCTCCAGCCTTCTGGGACCTGTGAGGTGTCCCAGAAGGTTGCAGACGTGGGGCAGGAGAACTTCTGCTTGGATTGCATAGGCGATCAGAGCGGGTACCCACTCCCCACTCCAAAATAAAGTATAATCCAAATATGGCATTGGAGGGAGATGAGGAGGAAGAGCAGAACTTGCCCTTTTGGGTAAAGCTTAAGTTTATTATCCACGTTTTTGCAAAAATCTAAAAAGAAAAAAAAGTTTGAAATGATTTTCAAATATATATATATATATATATATATATATATATATATATGTGTATGTATATATATATATATATGTATGTGTATATATATATATATATATATTTTACATTTTTTTTTCTCCCAATCTCATGTTCTCAGGATGATAAGAAGAAGAAAGACAAAAGTCAACGTGAAAGTGAACCTGATAATGGGCATACGCTCCATTCACCACTTAGACTTGATTTACCAACATTATCTGTTCAAGATTCTTCCATTTTGAAACCAGAAGGTAAAGAACGATACTATTATCGCTACCCATAAAAACATTTTCAGTCTTTTATACAGTTATAATCTGGCTATATGTCACCCTTGAGGTGTTAATTGTTTTGTGGTTCATGGTATATCAGAGGGATCAAGTCAGTCTGATACTTTCTAGGCATTTCTAACCTTTCTAGGCTTTCTAAATGCAATTTGTGCAGCTCATGAAGGCAGGCAGAGACTGCCATTGAGTTTGTGATTCACCCCAATCCACAGCCTAAAATATTATCTTTTTTGGAAGAACATATCTGATGAGAGCAAAGCAAAGTTTCATGCTTTGTTAGCAGGGGAAAATGTAGTGTGTTTTCAGTGTGTATATGTTAAACCCTTTTGCTGGTAACAAGGGAAGGCTTATGTTGGAGGGAGCTGGGGTATTTTACACACATTGCACGTAAATTTTACAAGCTGAATGTTTACTATAAGGCCCCTTTCACGCTTGCGGACCGTTCAGGTCGGCCTGTCAGTTTTTCAGGCGGACCTGAACGGACGCTCCATTGTCCTCTATGGAGTGACGGATGTCAGCGATGACATGTGCGCTGACATCTGATCCGCTAAACACAGATGGATGGAAACCCTATTTTCCATCCGCCTGCCGGATCGGATGAACACGGACAGACGATCCGTGTTCATCCGATCCCCCATAGAGGAGAGCGGAGCTCTGATAGGTCCGTTTCTGCACGGCGGTTGTGCAGCCAGCTGATCGCTTCCACAGTCCCTCAGAAGGGGTTTTTAAACTTAGTCGGAGTTCACCTTTTGGAACATGTTAAATGTTGCACCAATATTTGGGGTGTTCCTAAGCATCCCCCTCCCCCTTCTGTAATAGCATGTATTTAACACATTGCAGCCAATAGTGAATGCATTAGCTTTCACTTTTCAGACTAACATTTCAAGCAGGTACCATGTTACTTCCTGTAAGTTGAACCAAATGTACAAACAATATTATTGTCCTTTATAAACCTCTAATCCCCATCTCATCTAATGAAGATGAAGAGAAAAGACATGTTTTAAGTCCAGCCTGGGATACAGCAATGGCTTCCTCCATATATTCAGTGGAAGAATGAGCATAGCCACCCAGGGTCAGGAAGTGTTATTCGCAGGGTTACCAGGTGAAAATAAAGAAAAAAAACGTGTCAGACATCCTTTTTTGTTCATCAGATGCAGGGTCTGCTACGTAGTGCTAAATGATGGTTGTGCTGTATGGCTTCCCTCCTTAAATGTGATTCAGCGAGTCAGGCATGAATAATTAACAATGCGCCCTGTATAGCGTGCAAAAAATCCAAATAAGGTCATGAATGTCAAACCCAATGTAACACTAGGTTCACATCTGTGCCCTAGGAAATATCTGGTTACCCTTTTACACAGTGCTACTGACAGGTGGGCCACTTTTATAACTGGAGCATTCACAATTATATAGTACTTCCCATTTGCCCTGTTTAGTGCGAAGTCCAGACTGTGTCTAATAAGATGTTTTGCTGTTTTAGTGATAAATACAGACTCCAATCTTGCTAAGGTGCTTTAATTGATAAATGCATAGAAAAGAACACCAGTATGATCTTTAGCTAATATTTTAAAGTAACTCTGTACTGGGACCTCAGACCTTCTATTTAAAGTATATTACTTTTTTCCATGTAGAAGAGCAGACTCCACTGCAAGAAGCTTTGAATCAGCTTATCAGGCAGCTACAAAGGTAAGATGCTCCCAAAACACATTCAAGTTTATTTACTATTTGCATAGTGGTGACAATATAGAGAATAAAATGTCGGTCGTTGCAAAACTTTGTCACACCGTATTTGCACAGCGGTCTTTCAAGCACAATTTTTTTTTTTTCTTCAGTTTTTTGAGTTAGAAAATAAGAAAACAGTAAAGTTAGGCCAATTTTTTTCCATACTATGAAAGATAATGTTACGCCGAGTAAAATGATACCCAACATGTCATGCGTCAAAATTGCGTCCGCTCGCGGAATGGGCGACAAACTTTGCAACTTAAAAATCTCCATTTGCGATGTTTAAAAAATTTTACAGGTTAGCAGTTTTGAGGGACAGGAGATCTAGTGCAAAATTATTGCTCTCGCTCTAACAATCGCGGCGATTACTCACATGAGTGGTTTGACCACCGTTTTCATATATGGGCGGGACTTGCGTATGTGTTCGCCTCTGTGCGCGAGCTCGCGGGGACGGGGCGCTTTAAATTTTTTTTTTTTTTTAATTATTTAACTTTACTTTTTATTTTTACATTGTTGTTTTTTTTTTTTTTTTTTTTTTAAATGTTGATCACTTCTATTCCTATTACAACAAATGTAAACATTCCTTGTAATAGAAGAAAGCACGACAGGACCTCTTAAATATGAGATCTGGGGTCAAAAAGACCTCAGATCCCATACATACAGTAAAATGCAAAAAAAAAAAAAATTATTTGAAAAAAATGACAGTGCAAAAAAAAAAAAAAAAATGGGCCCTTTAAGAGCATTGGGCGGAAGTGACTTGTGACGTTGTTCCGCCCTGCCATGTTATGTAGCTAAAAGACCCCCCAATCCCTCCTTTGCACTCAAAAGTATTCAGAATGCCAAAATTGGCATACTGTAATTTTTTTAAAAATCGGTACCATTGGCGGCCGAGTAAACCGGAAGTGACGATGTGATGTCACTTCCGGGATTTTACATTGGAGACCCAATCAAAGCTGAATCTGGCTTGGTTTGGGTCCCGGACCAGCTGGCGGACGTGCCGACCGGTGGCTCTGGTCTTCCGGTGGGACAGGAGACCGGGGGGGGGGGAGAGGACGTCCCTTCCCGCTGCCTATGATAACGGCCGAGCGGCTGCTGAGCAGCTTCGGCCATTATCACCAGATAACATCTCTGAAATACGAGGGGTCTTCAAAAAGTTTCCGCACATTTTTATATTTTAATAGAGTTTTAAAAAAGTGCGGAAACTTTTTGAAGAACCCTCGTAAATGCACCTTTTCCCATGTTTTATCTCTCTAAAAATGCAGCAAGAACAGAAAAATACCTGTTTTTCTGCCAGAGATCGAATATGCTCCAAACTTGTGTGGCTGACAATGTCAGTGCCTTCTGTGCTGAAATCCCAACCAGCGTTGTCAGCCTTACTTGCTTGATTATAAATACTCTGCCTTTACCCCACCCCTCTTTGTCTCACTCCAGGTGCATACATTGATTTTTTTTCCCCAACAAAACAATACTGCTGCTTTGTCTTTGTCTTCTAAGAATCTGCTCACACACTGTGTAGGGAAAAAAGGTGCTTGGGAGATCTGGGAGCTTGCCTACATTAATAGGAACTTGACCTCTCAGCAGCTGCCCTTGCAAGAATTATACAAGCCTGGTGGTGTCACAGATAGAAATAAAAGCTGTTTCTCAGTACACAAACAGGAAAAATAAAGCTAGGACATGATCTAGAGGGGAAGTGGAAGGTTTGTGGGTAAATTTGTGCAATGCCCAGAGATATTTTAAATTTGTTTATAAACTTTATATAATCCCACTAGGGTTATTCAGGAAGGTAGACGGCAGTGTGCAAAATCCAGTACCACATGCAGCAGACAGTCTGAATTCATTATTTACTAAATATAGTACAGTACCTTAATTCTGATTTCTTATGTTTAATGCACTTTACAAAGTGTATTTATTTTTTTGTATTTAAACGTATGAAAACTCACTCTAACTATTGTATATCCATTTTAATACTTTTTTTTTAATTTACACAGAAAGGACCCCAGCTCTTTTTTTGCATTCCCTGTTACAGATTTTATTGCTCCTGGTTACTCAATGATTATTAAACACCCAATGGACTTCAGCACAATAAAGGAAAAAATTAGAAACAACGCATATGAGTCAATAGAAGAACTTAAGGTATGGAAAGGTTACAATATTTATAGGTGTTTGTCATGAAAAGTCTCCACTAAATAAGAAAATATAAACTTACTGTGTGTAGAACAGTTGATATCATTGTTTAAATAAGGTTGCCAATATTCAGAATACCTGATCTTCTAAGCTATATATACCAGTAAGTAGTCTATACTATTACATTATCACGTAACACTGAGAACTGTAAGAGAAGCTCCTAATGGTTCATTGGCATCCCTTAGTAAATCAGACCAATGTTACATAGTTAGTCTTATTTGTAAAACGGAAAAAAAAACATAAAAAATTGGCGCAAATAGGCTCTATGGCTAAGTTTGGAGCTTTATAGAATGGTTATAATACAGTCCATCCAATTGAATAAGTCCATAAAAGTCCACATACAGCCCACTGAAGCAGCAGCTCTGTGTGGGAACAAGAAGTGGCTCTGGGTGAAGGCACCCGACCGGCTCCTGTACATATACGGCGGCAGTGTGGCTCTCCTGCGCGAACTGACGCACCTGTGCAGCGATTCGCGCAGTTGCGGGCGGAAGCACGGCGCCCGCTGCATGCTCCGTGATTGTGCCCGCGGGTCGCCAGTGAACATCGAGTCCGCTCGACCCGTGGGCACACTCACGGAGCGTTCAGCTGGCGACCCGCGATCGCCTACTATAGAGCCAGAACAGGGAACCGCCGATGTAAACATGACGGTTCCCTGTTCTGACAGACGGCATGACAGAGATCTACTGATCCCTGTGATTGGGATCAGTTAGATCTGCCAGCCCCCACACAGTTAGAACACACACAGGGTACACAGTTAACCCCTTAATTGCCCCCTGAAGTGACATTTTCATAGCACTGATCACTGTATAAATGTCAATAGTCCCAAAAAAGTGTCAAGTGTCCGACATGTCTGCCGCAATATCGCAGTCCCGACAAAAATCGCAGATCACTGCTATTGCTAGTAAAAAAAAATAAAAACGCCATAAATGAATTCTCATCGTTTGTAAATGCGGCAACTTTTGCACAAACCAATCAATATACACCTATTGTAATTTTATTTATTTTTTTTACCAAAAATATGAGAGCGGTATATATATCGACCTAAACTGATGAATAAATTATTTTTTTTATATATTTTTTTTTTAGATATGTATTATAGCACAAAGTAAGAAATATTGTGGTTTTTTTTCAAAATTGTCGCTCTTTTTTTTTTGGTTTATAGCGGTGTTCAGAAGTGACGTAGTGGTGATCAAATACCACCAAAGGAAAGCTCTGTGGGGAAAAAAGGGTGTCATTTTAGTTTGGGTACAACTTTCCACGACCGCGCAATTGTCAGTTAAAGTGACGCAGTGCCGAATCTCAAAAAGTGCTCTGGTCAGGAAGGGAGGGTAAATCATTCCGGGCTGAAATGGTTAATGAGGCGAAGAAAGAGTATTACTCACACATTGTGAATGGTCATAGGCACAATATAATGATGATGACACTGCACGTCAGATATCGGCATGCACTCCTTCTTCAGGCCGTGGGGGCGCCATTTTGGATAAGGGCTTATGTATACATAACTGGGATGATGGCCTGCTAAGAGGTCCTGCCCCTGTATATGCGCATATGGAGGATTTAAAGTGGCTGTTAAGCCACTTGTATAAAATGCTCCCATTCCCTCTGTATTAGCACAATAAGTTCCCCTGTGCCTGTGTTATAACATACATACTTACCTATATAGATCACACACAGGCTTCCTAGGATCAGTTGGCCTTTTTCTCTCTCCTCAGCAAAGTTTTCCTGAGGGTGGGGCCGAGCACTGCTGTTAAGGTCAGCTGGAGAGAGAGAGAGAGAGAGAAAACCGAGGTGTGATACAGATAAGATACAGATTAGATACAGATAAGAATATTTATGATCTAGCACAGGCAAACTTCTTGTTCTAATACAGAGGGAATAGGGGCTGTAAAAGTTAATTATGAGAGCAGAGAAGAGACTCTAGTACTGACACGGGAGGAGGGTAGAGTTGAAGACAGGCAGAGGAGAATAGGAGACCTGCTAGTGACAGACAGCACAGACAACCTGGTCTCGAGATCAGCTAATATGATAAGGGGAGTCAGCACTGGGGGGGGGGGGGGAGTCATGACCTGGCATTATCACACAGGTATTTTAGGGGATACAGAATAATGTAATACATAATGTAATACAGGAATAATTTAAAAAGCAAAGGCACCATGCTGCCAATTGCACATTAAAGAGACAGGAGCAGCATTTATTTATTTTTTTGGGGTAAACAAACGCTTTAACTAGTAAAACGGGAAGGAATCTAATCAACTCAGTGGCTGAAAGCATCTATGGGGACACATTACAAACACAATGCATAAAATGTATCTTTTAATAATCAGAATAACAAATTAAAAACATGCATGGAAAACATATATGTACAATAATTAAAATTTATATAAAATGTAAAAAGTATTGATATTGTAAAATATATTCAATTGCTGTGTGTATGAAAAAGGTATATTGCACAATGACATTCTGAATAATGTAGTAATTTTAAAAATGGTAGGCACTAGAAATAACATTTGTAGTCAGGATAGAAACTCATATAATGCAACAGTGCTTTCATTTAGATATGAGAGAGAATTACTTACTAGTTGGGGTGTCTATTCAGATCTTAAGGGTCCAGGACAATACAGAAAAAAAACCCTAGATGGGAAAATATATAAATATGCATTAATATACAAAGATAAAAATCAAAACTAAAGGAATGCTATGTTGGACTATATGTGAAACATAGTAAGTCCATAGATTATTCGGTAATGAATAATACACACAGCAATTGAAAATATTCTACAATATCATCAAGACTTTTTACATTTTATAATTTTACATATATTTTAATTGTTGTACATATGTATTCCATGCATGTTTTTAATTTATCATTCTTATTCTTTTTTTATCCAAAAATAAGTTTTATGCATTCGGTTTGTAATGTGTCTCCATAGCTGCATTCAGTCATTGAGTTGATTTAATTCCTTCCCGCTTTGCTAGTTAAGTTCATATGTGCATATACAGGGGCGGGACTTTAGCAGGCCACCGCCCCCATCATGTGTACAGAAGTTCAAAATGGGCTGTCGTGTGTACATAAGTCCAAAATGGCGCTCCCACGGCCTGAAGAAGGAACGCATGCTCCGCAAATGTGTCGCCGACAAATCTGGAAAGTTGCGTCACGACAGCCCGACGTTCCACGGGACCAGAAAGGGCAGCTTTTCTCCGGACAACTCGACTGCAGGCAGGCAGCCTTTCCTTCATCTGGGCTCCCATCGATGTGCGCCTCTTCCCCTCCTCTCTCCCATGATGTCCAGATATCTGACTTGCAGTGTCATCATCATTTTATTGTGCCTATGACTATTCACAATGTGCCAGTAATACTCTTTCTTCGCCTCATTAAAGTCTTTAAAGCTACACTTAGTGGGCACATGTGTTTTCTCCTAGTATTTGAAAAATTACAAGTCCCTCCAGTTCAACCAACAGAGAATAAAAAAAAAAAAAAAACACACACATAAGTTGAAATCCTCCATGTACACAATCCTATACCTGTTGGTTGATCCAGAAGGCAAAAAACACAAATCATGACCCAATTTGCTCCACCGGGGGTAAAACAAAATCCTTCCTTATCCCCAAACAGGCAATCGGATAATCCCTGGATCAACTTTACCTATAAATGTTAGTGCCGTTATATTATGTAAATTTAGGAAAGAATCCAGGCCTTTTTTAAAACAATCTACTGAGCTGGCCAGGACCAGCTCTTGAGGAAGTCTATTCCACCTTTTCACATTTCCATATTTGAACATTCAATCTCTTTTCCTTCAGACGTAGAGTGCACCCTTGTCCTCCGTGATGACCTTAAAGTGAATAACTCAACACCACTATAAGGATACACACAAACATGCAGTGCTATAAATGGGAGCAAAGCTCCAAAAAACAGTTCTTCTATGTAAAAGGAAAAGGACAGTCCATAAAGTGCAGGTTGTAAAACGGAGATGCTGGGGAGGGGGGTTCCGTCACCGAGGGAAGGTTCACAAAGCCTCTTACCACAACTAATGGGCCACTTAACTAAAAATGATCAATAGCCCTTTTAAGAACATTCCTCCATAGTTCCTCCACACAGCCACAGAGATGGACAAATCAAAGTCAATGACGTGGTGTGGAACGAAACTCCGATTGGGGAGTCGGGTAACGTGACGCTACCACGCTTACCGGTTGGCTTTCTGATGGTTGAAAGCACCAATTCATTTTTATATGCGTGCAATACCGCTCTGCTTGTGAGTACTCCGGCTACTTTGTTCTTAATAAAATTGGTTTGTCAGTAATATTGCGCAATTATCTGTATTTAGAAGTTTTCCTCAGATACCGTCATGCAAAAGTATAGAGGATTTTTATCATTGACTTTGATTCGTGCATCTCTTTGGCTGTGTAGAGGAACTATGGAGGAATGTTCTTAAAGCGCTACTGACCATTTTTAGTTAAGTGTTCCATCAGTTGGGGTAAGAGGCTTTGTGAACCTTCAATCTGTGATGGAACCCCCCCCCCCCCTCCCCAGCACATCCGTTTTGCAACCTGCACTTTATGGACTGTCCTTTGCCTTTTACATAGAAGAACTGTTTTTTGGAGCTTTGCTCCCATTTATAGCACTGCATGTTTGTGTGTTTTCATGTTTTTAAATTTCTTTACTAGGAAATCAGTGCTGGCTGCTTATGTAGTTATATTTTATTCACTTAGCACAGGTAGTGAGTGTTTTTTATTGTGTCACTATATGGATCACTTATGTACTTGTACATGTTGATCATATCCCCCCTTAATCTCCTTCTCAAGAGAGAATAAATTCAGTTCCTCTAATCTTTCCTCATAGCTGAGCTTATCCATGCCCTTTATCAGTTTGGTTGCTCTTTGTTTGCTGCACTCTCCAGTTTCCCAATATCCTTTTTGTGAACTGGTGCCAAAAACTGAACTGCATATTCCATATGATATCTCTCTCTGGAGTCTATACATCTTTTAATACAAGAAAGGTTTTTGCTCGCTTTTGAAACTGCTGCTTGACATTGCATGCTGTTATTAAGCCTATGATCTACCAGAACACCCATATCCTTCTCCACCATGGATTCCCCCAGTTGTACTCCCCCCTAGTATGTATGGTGCATGTGTTTTTGTTTTTTTTAGCCCCCCCAAGTGCATAACTTTACATTTATCATTATTAAACCTCATTTGTCACACAGTTGCCCAATTAAACAGTGCATTGAGGTCGGCTTGTTTGGAGATATCCTGTAAGGACATTATTCCACTGCATAGCTTGGTGTCATTTGCAAATACTGAAATTATACTTTTACCACTGATAACCTTAGACCATTCAGAGTAAGAATTATCATAGTTTTCTAGCCATTTACAAATTGATTTTCCAAGCCTATAGACTTTAGCTTAAACATTAGCCGTGTGTGGGGAACTGTGTCAAACTCTTTTGCAAAATCCATATATACTATATCCTCAGCCACAGGTTCAATGTTAAGGGTTCATTTTAATGAGTTTTAGAGTGGGTAAGTTGTTGTTGTTAAAGTAGGGGGAGGTTGGTGCTTTCATTTAAAGGATGAGTTCACTTTTTAGAAAAAAAAAATGTGAATGTATTATATATTTTTTTTTTTTTTGGAGCCTGTAAAGCATTGCACCAGTGATCAGCAGATTGCTGGGGCCATGCAGGTCTCCAGCAGATCTGCCAGTGTGCCCATACATCCCGTACAGTCAAGCAGATACAATCTGATAGGAAGAGAGAATGAACTACCATGGCGCTCCACAACACCATGGTAGTGTATTGAAAACTGCAAGCCAACAGCTGCAAAGGCTGCCGGACCTTTGTCGTTTTCCATTCACAGGACACTGCCACCTTATTTTTGTTTTTTTGCGACAGCTAGTGTGTGTGGGGGGGGGGGGGGGGGGGTTGGGGGGAGAAGTTCCCTGCTAGCTGTCAGATCTGGGAAACTTGAAGAAAAGCAGGAGGGGGAGGCACCAACTAAGTGTAGTATTAATAATGAGGCATGCTGAGTTCAATATTGCTATTATGGGTACTCATTAGGTCCATTTTAAGAAAATCCGATCATTACCATGTTCAGTAGGGGCAGACTGACATCTTAAGGCTAGCTGAACATTTTCAACCTGTACAGCTTGTAAACAAACCTAACAACTTGCGTGTGCTCACTATGTTATAGCTGCATTAGACTTCACAGTGGGGAACCGCAAAGATTGATTCCTGATTGATAAGGATCTGTGCTGTCAGATAAAGTACCTCCTAATAGTTAGCAGTGTGCACCTGTGCACGATCTGACAGCTGGCAACACATACCTGTGAATGCTGCTAGCTGTTATATGTGGATTATTGCAAAAATACACAATTTTTCAGCAATCAAACTGGATTTCATATTGTCCTGGAAATCCATTTTGCACCCACCACCATCCCAAAACCTAATGTGTATGTATCTTATGCAGCAGTCCCAGTTTCTTGCTGTTTGGTACAACAATGCAAGCTCCAATGTACTGTCTATAAACCTTTCATAACTTTTCATAGGAAAACTTCAAGCAAATTTGCCACAATGCCATGATTTACAACAAGCCTGGAACCATTTATTTCAAGGCTGCCAAAAAGCTGTTGAACTCTGGAATGAAGATCCTTAGTCAGGTACACACTTTATTTGCTATTGCAGAACCTGCGAATTATTCTGGGTCCCAAAATTTTTATAAGGTGTGCAGCTGTGACTTAGAGCTAAATTTAAATACCTACTGCTTATGACGTTTAACTACTTCAGCTCTTTGGACATGCATAGTGCGTCCAAATAGTGAAGGATTAAGCACAAGCTGATGGCTGTGTCTAATCCTGTTTTAGTTCAGGTTTGTCCTACTATTTTTGTAATTTAAAGTGTGTGTGTGTGTGTGTGTGTGTGTGTGTGTGTGTGTATAAAGCCACACTTTTTATAAGGGATATCGTATTTTCAGTTTTTCTCCATTACTTTCAGTCATGGTCACCCGGACTAATGGAGAGTAAGTAGTTGATTTACTAAAGGCAAATAGGCTGTTCACTTTGCAAGTGAATTTGTACTCTGCAAGGGTACTTCCCAAGAGCTTAGTGAGAGGAGAATCTTTGCTTGCGCTTGCAAAGTGAACAGGCTATTTTCCATTAGTAAATCAACCAATAAATGTAAACGGGGTCACCATACATGTTGCAATCTGACTACAATTTTTTTGTATATCCACTAACAAATACTATATGTAACGCAAGGGCCTGCATGATTAGATACAATTTGATTGGATAAACTAGATATGGTCTAATATTACATTCACAGTATATTATATCACAGTTTTTGTAAATTTAATGTTTGTTATACAAAGATTGTATGGTCAGTTTGTAAGGTATATGGTGAGCCTAAAGTTGGCCATCCCTGCTCGACAAGTCTATTCTTTGACCGGCTTTTGAGGGACATGCTGGAAAACTCTCCTTGATCAGTGGCTGCAGCCACTGGTCGGTGTATTTTGACAGCTGTGAATGTAAGGGGGGATTCCTCCACTACCTTGTTTGTGTGGATGGGGGAAACCTGTTTGTTTTTTTGTTTTTTTATTCAGGGACACAAATCGCAGTAAATCCTGACAAAAACAAATTTGGCTTTAGATGCAGTTTACAAATAACATACAAATAACATAGCTTATGACTCTCATGCTTGTGTTTCCTAAAGAAGTGATTGTTTGCTGTACTCCATACAGGAGAGAATCCAGAGTTTAAAGCAAAGTATAGAGTTTATGGCGGATCTTCAGATTGGTGGGAAAGACAAAGATAATCCAGATTATAAGGGAAATTTGGAAAAAATGGAGGAACCCAAGGAAGAATCAATGGACACCAGTGACTTTGCTGCCTTCAAAACACCAGTCAAAGATTTTAAAAGGTATGTGTGTCTAGTTCATCTTCTAGTCCTTTGACTACCGCACCCCTCAGAAATTTCATGTGTGTCACAGGAACAGGTGACAAATGCAGAAATAAAAATATGTTAGTTTAAAGCCGGCCATAGATGGAGTGATTTCCTTTCCTGCAACCCTTGATCAGTCAGAGTTGATAGGGGAACCCCTCCCGTGCAGCCAATGTGTTCTCCCAGCAGGGAGGCGGAGGGAGCCACACAGGGGGGAGAACACAGTGATTACTGCTAGCAGCTATAATAGCCGCATAATCAAATAATCACATGTCAAATCTGACAGGCTGGCTGTACCCAAGTTAATGGATCAATAAACTTGGGAACATTCAGCTTGTCCATACATGGTTCGAATCTCGAACCATCAATGGCCGGCTTAGCTTTTCCCTACCATGAAGTTGGGCTTTGACATGTCTGCAGCAGTAATAAGTCGGCAAAGTCTGCTCATAGACAGTTTGGGATAGTTTTTATGTGTTTGTTAGTGAAGAATTAGTATTTTTTTTTCCACTGTTTAATAAAGAGCCACTCATCTGTCACAGGGTCCAGCAATGTGGCCGCCTGGAGCCTCGCTCCTCTTTTCCTCTCCGCGGAGCCGGCATTACTACTGTGGGCGCCCGGCTTCACGGCCGGGTACACACTCTGCATGCGCGAGTCTCTCAACTCCAGTCCTCAAGGCGCCCCAACAGGTCGTGTTGTCAGGATTTCTCTCAGATGAAACGGATGTAGTAATTACTAAGGCAGTGAAACTAATCAAATCACCTGTGCAAAATAATGGAAGGCCTAAAAACATGACCTGTTGGAGCACCTTGAGGACTGGAGTTGAGGAACACTGTTCTAGGGCAACACATCTGGGCAGTGTCAATTGGATGTTTTGTGTTCTCCAGTGCTCTTTGCGATTTTCTGGCCAACCGGTGGAGGGTGGTCACTGGGCTAGTGTCCTCTTGGGTGTCTTCGCCCCCCTCCCCCCCGCTCCGCACCCTGTGTAAAAACCGCATCTGTGCGTTTTATACCTCCATGCGGCGATCCGCCGCCATTTTGCAGCAGATCGCCGCCATTTTGCCGTAGCCACGGCCATTTTGCTGAGGGTTTCCCTCTAGTGCCAGTGGTGGCCATTTTACTGTAGTCGCGGCCTGCACACAGGCTTTGGCCTCTTGTGGATGATCTTGGCGTCCATATTGGATGTCCCTGGAGCAGTGTAAAACGTGCTGCTGCCGTTTTACTTTCCTTTCATGTGGGACAGCGTGGCTGACTACAGACGGCGCTTCTTTCTGGCGGTCCTTTTTATGCACTCCTGCTGGGAGCAGCTCTGTGGGCAATTAAAAACAGCAAGTATAGCTGGGCCTTCCCTGGGGTGTGGTAGCGGTGGGTGCAGTCCTCCTGGGGTCTCCCTGGCGTTCTGTGGGGCTGCATTGTGGGGGTGTCAGTTCATTTGTTTGCTAAATTTGACTGTCATTCTCGGTGGTGCGATGGCAGATGATTCTGCAGGCCCTTCTGAGGAGGAGTCAGGGGCAGCGCAGCCTGCGCTGGAGGCACGGGTGTCCCTGGAATAGTTTAAGGCAGTGTTTGGGGAATTTCTTCCCCAGGTGGGGCCGAGCAACGCTCTGGGGGGCCCCTAGAAAACACCCGCCTCCCCCTTGTTCCTCAGGGGACGAATCCGAACCGGAAATGGCTTTGGGGGTCACAGGGACCCCCGTGGAACTCTGAGGGTGAGCTGGTACCCTCGGACAACGAAGAGGACCAGGGGGCCTCAGTTGCACGCAAAAAAGCGCTGGTGACCGCAGTGATTTCTAATATCCGTGCGTCTTTGCGACTGGACCAGGCAGGGGAGTCGCAAGCGTCCGCATATGTTTGCGGGTCTGCTAGGTCGCTTAAGGCTTATCCTTATGATATATTTTTTGACCACCTGGTCTATCAGGAATGGCAGCATCCGCAGAATTCGTTCGCCCTACCTAAACGCTTCGCTATACGCGAACCCTTTGAGGATAGTTTCGTAAAGAAGTGGGCGTCCCCCACAGTAGACCCTCCGGTGGCTCGCCTGAACAAGGCAATGACCATTCCGTTGGAAGGGTCCCCATCGTTTAAGGACCCAGCCGATAGGCAGACGGAGGCAGTGGCCAAGGCACTTTTCCTGTTGGCAGGATCAGCCATGCGGCCGGCCCTGGCATCTGCCATGGCAGCGCAATATCTGTCGGAATGTATGGCAGAGCTGCAGAATGATTTGGCCTGCGGCAGGACGCTGGAAGCTTCACAAAAGGCAGACCATTTGTTTCAGGGTATTCGGTACCTGTGTGATGCAGCTCTGGACCTGCTTCCCATGTTGTCATAGATGTCTGTTTTTGCAGTCATGATCAGACGAGTTCTCTGGTTACGTTCGTGGTCGGGTGACCACGCGTCTAAAAAAGGTCTTGCGGATCTTCCCTTTCAGGGTGGCCGTCTCTTTGGGCCACAGTTGGATGAAATCATCAAGGATTTCACTGGGGGGAAGAGTACTTTCCTTCCGGAGCTCAGGCGACGGGAGTTCCACCGCAAGCTGGGACCTGTCTCTTCGGGTTTTTTCGTGCCCCGCAGCAGGCAAAGGGTCGAGGCCCGGCAAGCCTGCCGCAGGGGCCGGGAAGCGTCCCTGGCAGCGCAAGAACGAAAAGACAGAGGACAAGCCCTCCTCTGCATGATGGGTTGCCCCCACCCGACCATCGGGTGGGGAGACGTCTTCTGGGGTTCGCAGACAGGTGGACTGCCCGCATTTCCGACTGTTGGGTGCAGGAAGTGGTGTCCTCCGGGTACAGGATAGAGTTCAGCACTCTACCCCCCAGACAGGTTCTTCCCATCAAACTTGAGACTCCCTCAGGGGCGTCGGGAGGCCCTCTTAAGGGCTGTTCAGGCACTCTCCGACCAAGGGGTGACCGTGCCAGTACCACAGTTGGAGAGGTTTCATGGTTTCTACTCGAACCTATTCGTGGTCCCCAAAAAAAAGGGGGGGGGTCAGGCCAGTTCTTGACCTAAAGGCGCTAAACCACTTTGTGAGAGCGCGAAAATTTCGGATGGAATTTGGTCGTGGCCGCCCTGCACCAAGGGGAGTTCATGGCGTCCCTGGATATCAGGGACGCGTATTTCCACGTCCCCATTTGTCTCCAGCACCAGCGCTTTCTGCACTTTGCGGTGGGAAATCTTCACTACCAATTCGTGGCACTTCCCTTCGGTCTGGTCTCGGCTCCTCGGGTGTTCAGTGGCCCCGGTGCTGGCGCTTCTGAGGCAGAGAGGCATTGCCGTGGTAGCATACCTCGACGACCTGCTCCTGAGAGCGGAGTCAACTTCGGCTCTGGAGGAGAATGTGGCTATCACCATGACCTCGTTACAGGATTTGGGCTGGCTGATCAATCTGCAGAAGTCGACATTGACACGGTCCTGTTGCCTGGAATATCTGGGTCAGATTTTGGACACGGAGCAGGCAAAGGTGTTCCTACCTCCGGCCAAGTTGCTGACACTGCAAGCAGCGGTGTGAACCCTGCTGTCACGCCGGTGGTCTTCCTTACGGTTTTGTATGCGGGTGTTGGGGCTCATGGTTTCAGCCTTCGAGGCGGTCCCCTACGCCCAGAGTCACACTCTGCTCCTTCAGCGAGCAATTCTGTCTCGGTGGGACAAGTCCCCACTGTCCCTGGACCAGTTAATCAGGTCGGATTCTCAGACCAGAGGGTCGCTGACATGGTGGCTTCGGGCCCCGGCCTTAACGTTGGGGAACATTTTTCTTCCCCTGAATTGGTAGATAGTCAGGACGGACGCCAGCCTCTCGGGCTGGGGGGGTCCTGGGGCAGTTGTCTGTGCAGGGCCGCTGGTCGGTGCAGGAATCTCGCTTTCCGATCAATGTGCTGGAGCTGAGGGCGATCAGACTCTGCCTCGCCCACTGGACGGAAAGGTTGCATGACCTCCCGGTTCGGGTTCAGTTGGACAATGCCACGGCAGTGGCATATGTGAATCATCAGGGCGGAACGAGGAGCTTGGCAGCAGCTGTGGAAGTGGCTCTCATTTTGCGATGGGCAGAACTTCACGTGCCGGCAATCTCCACCATCTACATTCCGGGCATAGAGAATTGGCAGGCGGACTTCCTCAGTCACCAGACGCTGGATCAGGGGGAATGATCCCTCCATCCAGAAGTGTTCAGCCATATTTGCCACAAGTGGGGCACGCCAGATGTGGACCTCATGGCCTCTTGGTTCAACCACAAAGTGAAAACTTTTGTGTGCAGGACGAGAGACCTGTTGGCGGTCGCCACGGACGCACTGGTAGCGCCTTGGAGTCGGTATCGTCTTCTGTATGCCTATCCTCCCATCAAGCTTCTACCGCGGCTACTGCGCAGGTTGGAAGCGGAGGGGATTCCGATGATCCTGGTGGCTCCGGATTGGCCTTGGCGTCCGTGGTGCGAGTGGTGGCAGATGTTCCCTGGCGCCTTCCGCTGCGCGAAGATCTGTTGTCTCAGGGACCCATCTTGCACCCTGCTTTACCCTCGCTGGCTTTGATGGCTTGGCTATTGAGTCCCAGGTGCTGAGGGATAGGGGTGTCACTGACTCCGTGATTCCTACCATGCTGAAAGCGCGCAAGTGTACTTCGCAAAAGATTTATCATCGCACCTGGTTGGAACCCCCGCTCTTGCGTTGTGTCCAGGGTCCTGGCCTTTTTGCAGCAGGGCCTGGATAAAAAATTGGCCTTGAGTACTCTCAAGGGTCAGATTTTGGCTCTGGAGATTCTTTTTCAGCGACCTTTGGCGTCACATTCGTTGATTCGTACATTTGTACAAGGTGTGCGCCATGTGGCTTTTTGGGTACGGTCGCCTATGGCACCGTGGGATTTGAATTTGGTGCTTTCTGTGCTGCAGAAGCCACCATATGAGAAGATCAGGGATATTCCCTTACAATTGCTGTCGCAGAAAGTGGCTTTCTTGGTGGCCATTACATCCTCTAGGTGGGTGTCTGAGTTGGCAGCGTTTGTCCTACAAGTCTCCTTATTTGGTCCTTCACAAGGACAAAGTGGTCTTGCGCCCGTCTCCTTCATTTTTACCGAAGGTGGTTTCTTCTTTTCACATTAATGAAGATATTGTTCTTCCTTTGTTGTGTCCGCATCCTTCACATCCTAAGGAATTTGAGTTACATTCATTGGATGTCGTGAGGGCTTTGCGGGTGTATTTGGCAGCTACAGACTCTTTTCGGAAGTCTGACGCGTTTGTACTGACGGACGGTCCGCGCAAAGGATTGGCGGCCTCGTCGGCTACTGTTTCCCGTTGGATCAGACAGACCGTGACTCATGCGTATTCTGTTCGGGGCAAGGTACCCCCTTTTCCGGTCACGGCTCATTCCACCAGGACTGTTAGCACTTCCTGGGCTTTCAGACACCAGGCTTCGGTGTCACAGGTGTGCAAGGCGGCTACTTGGGCCTCGGTGCACACATTTACTAAGTTTTATAAGGTTGATGTATCAGCATCTTCGGATGCTGCTTTTGGCCTTAAAGTTTTACAGGCGGCAGTGTAGGCGCGGCTGGCGCCTCCTGAGAGGTTTCTGTTGGGTAAAGTTGTTGTCGTTTACCCACCCCTCTTTTATGATACAGCTTTGGGACATCCCCACATGTCTAAGAGGGCTGCGTCTGTCAGTGTACGTAAGAGAACTCAGAGAAAAGGATTTTACGGTAAGTTTCAATAAAATCCCTTTTTTTTCCCACAAATAGAGCTTTCTTTGGTATTTGATCACCACTGGGTTTTTTTTTTTTCTTTTTTGCGTTATAAAGAAAAAAAGACCAAAACTTTTCAAAAACACACATTATTTTTTACTTTCTGCTATAAGACATATACAATAAATTTAGGCCAAAATGTATTCTGCTGCATATTTTTGGTAAAAAAAAAAATCCTAATAGGCGTATATTGATTTACACAAATGTTTTAGCGTCTACAAACGATGGTGTATATATACTGGAATTTTTATTAATTTTTTTATACTAGTAATGGCGGCAATCAGTGACTTATAGCAGAACTGTGAGATTGCGGCGGGCAATCTGACACTTATAGTGATCGGTGCTAAATTTATGCTCCGTCACTGTACTACTGATATTGCCTGGGAAGGGGTTAAACATCTAGGGTGATCAAAGGGTTAAATGTGTGCCTAACCAGTGTGTTTGTGTGTACTATGTGGTGCTTTCACTAAGGGATGTGCTGGTTTCTATTCCCTGCTTTGCACTTTGCAGGGAAAATAAATCCAGCACATCCCTACTGACAGAACAGAGCCTTGCCTTATTTACATAGGCAGAGCTCTGTCCTGTCTTTCTCCTTGCCAATCAGCGGGTGCCAGCAGTCATCCATGGGCCGGCACCTGCTGATCAATTTGTGCTGTGTCTAATCACAGCACAGCCGGGTCGCCAACGACATGCATGCATCCCCTACCTGGAAGTGCCGGATCACGTAACAGGTACGCAAGAGAGTGGTTTATATCAAAAGATTAACCCCTTAGTGACAGAGGGTAAAACAATGTTAATGCCTGAACGCAATTTTGCAACTTTCACATGCGTTGGTAAAACTACATATCATTACAACGACTTTGTATCCAGGTGAATTAAACCGTGTATTTTTAGGATAAATTGGTCTTTCATTTGGTGGGAAAAGGGTCATGCACATCTTCTGATTTTTTTTTTTTTTTTTTTTTTTTTTTTATATGGAAAAGGGTGGTTTA
>BLSH010321248.1:2386171-2415425 GCA_018402905.1 Glandirana rugosa | reverse complement strand
GGGGGGGGGGGGGGGGGATTCTGCAGCAATATGACAGCTCTCTGCATGATGATGATTTCATGCAGAAAGCTCTCACAGATCGCCCCCCCCCCCCCCACACAGTGCACCAAGAACCACTGATACCCCTGTCCCCATACACATCAATGTCCCCATAAAACAGTCCCCAAAACTTCTGTATGTCCCCCATCACATCTGTCACCATACACAAAACATCTGTCTGTCCCTGTCACATCTGTCACAGTCCCCAAAATATCTGTCTGTCCGCCAACACCAAATAAGCCCTGATTTGGGTTATTTTTACCAAAGAAATGTAGCAGTATCTTTTTTCGTCAAAATTTATGAAGAGAAATTACTTATTTGCAAAATTTTATAACCGAAACGAAGAAAAATGCATTGTTTTTGAAAATTTTCAGTCTTTTTTAATTTATAGCGCAAAAAATAAAAAACCCAGGGGTGATTAAATACCACCAAAAGAAAGCTCTATTTGTGCGAAAAAAATGATAAAAATTTCATATGGGTACAGTGTCGCATGACCGCGCAATTGTCATTCAAACTGCAACAGCGCAGAAAGCTGAAAATTGGTCCGGGAAGGAAGGGGGTTTAAGTGCCCTGTATTGAAGTGGTTAAAGAATATCTAAACCCATTTCATATTCCTGATATGTGCCTGCTGTACCATGTACTTGTACGAAAAAGTATCTTGTTCTTTGTATTGCTTCCTTTTCTATTAAAAACTGACCACACTAACCAGGAGAGCACACCAGTTCTCTATCAGTGATGGGAACTCAACCTGTTCTCCTCCAATGATCAGTCTTGTCCTTACACCCCTTCATGGAAACTGTATTCCCTGATGGCAGTGGCCTCTGAGCAACACTGAAGAAATGGTTCAAGAATGGCTTGAGGAACACAATGAGTTTGAGATGACCTTTGGTGTCAAGTTGTCAATCATTTGTATAACGGGTGACATGAATACAGGGCAAATGCAATGGTGTTACATAGAATAGACACAGGTTATAAAAGGCTCCTCTACAGTAGTCAAATCCGCATCAGAACATAGGATCAAATCAAAATTCAAGTAATCTCAGTGACACACAGGTATAAAAATTATAGATAGAAAACATGGAAAATAAAAGAACCGAAATTAATATAAAAGCAAAGCTGAAATAGCATAAATCAGAAACATATTGGGGTTGATGTGGACTTTTTTTTTTTTTTTAGGTATGCTGTGTGAATATGAACATATATCATATCATATATCAAAATATATATATATATATATATATATATATATATATATATATATATATATATATAAATATAGTAAAGTTTTCTGAAATTGGATTGCAACGTGGAACTTCATTTTAAGGCCTCCTGCACACTGGGCATCCAAACCACCTTTAAGGGCGTTTTGATGTGTGTGTGTTTTTTTGGGGTTTTTTTCCCTGCCTTTTTAAGGTTTAATATATTTATATTATACAATTTCAAAGGGATACAAAATAAGATGGTAAGGCCTCATACACACGGACGTTTCTAAAAAAAATAAACAAAACGTCGGGCCAGACGTCAAGGAAAAAAAGTCTGCGTTTTTCGGCGTTATGCATCGGCGTTTTTGAGCGTTAGTGAGCGTCGGCGTCAATAGGCGTTTTTTAAAAAAAATCATCCCTCTGCTATTTTTCAATCTAAAAATGTCGGCGTCGGAAAACGCTGGTATAATAATAGGTGGCGTTTGTTGGCGTTTGTTGGCATATTGTGGCGTCGGCATCAAAAAATGCCAAAACGTTACAGCCTCAGAACGCGATGGCTGTGGGTTCTAGTTTCAGCTCACTAACGCCAACGTCATCTACAGCTCAAAAACGCCAAAGTTTTTATGGGGCCATTAACTAACATGGAGAGCTGCAAAAAACGCCAGAAAATGCCGGCGTCAAAAAACGTCCGTGTGTATGAGGCCTAAGGAGAAAGAAAAAATGGGTAACAATCAAGCACTACATATGTACTACCACAATCCTCAGACAGGTATTCTCCAAATTGTATGAACTTGTTATAAATTATATCACATATAATTAAGGTAAGAGAATCTTTGGGTCCAGTGACCGAGAGAAATGGCCCATAGAAAAGAGAGTAAAAGCTAAGTGGAGAAATAAAGTAATTCTAGAGATCAGCAAGATCACCTTGTTTTGCCTTCAAACAGGTAAGTTAGTGCATGATTTTCTCAAGGCGTCTTCCAGGACAGCCCATGAGACCTTGGGCTCCTCCTACCAGGACAGGAAACACGTTAACCCCACTGAATAAAAGTGCCCATTGAACTACCTCATTGTCAGTATTGCACAGGTCACTTTGTTCACCTTATTTCCTGGCTTTTTTGATGTACCTTTGATCCTCTATAAGAGAACCATCAGCCATTTTGCCCTGTTGATTACACAGAAACCTGGACTGAACGGTCTGCACTAATCTTTTGGCTCCAACTTACATTGATGCATGCATCCATCTTCTGTTTTCTCCCTGAACTTTAGCCACTTGCCTATATCCAGGATTTGAGCCTTTTTGCATTGCCAATATATTTTACAGTTGTTTGAGCTCTGCTGCTTATCTGCCCCAATATCTTCACACATGCTTTGAATTATTATTCCAGTTATTGGAGTCCACGTATGCATGATGGTGTGCAGTATGGATGGGTTGGATGTAAGTGGGGATTGACGTCCGGACCTCCCTCTTTTAGGTTTTTATTTTTGTTTTTTGTTTGAGTTCATTGCAGTGTTTTTGCGCAATTACACTACATCATTTCATTGTTGTATACATTTACTATATACCATTTTTTACTGTGTTTATGTGGTGTAGGAGGTTACATGCCTTTTTTGTCTTTTATTCAAGAATTTTGTATTCATAATTATAATAAACATACAATAATTGAGATATATGTCTTGTTTTTTGGTCCTCTTTAATATACCCCGGTGGCTATCAGTGGTACTGTTGTGTACAGCCTTACGTGCTGTACATTCATTTGTTTTGATGGTTCCTCTTTACCACTTGCCCCAGGTTTATTTTCAATCCTGAGTGGGTTTTTTTTTTAAAAATTGGACAGTATTCATTCTATAGGTCTTTGGCCTAACCTGTTTTTTTGCCCCGCTCAGGATCCACCGGCTGAGAATGTCCCTATAGTTACAGGGACCCCTACTCGCAATATCGATGGCGGAGAATTCGAGGAAGATGCCAGGTCTCCCCGATCTTACCATGAAGATTCAGAGGCAGAACCTAGGGATAAGGAATCTAGAGGTTCTAGATACAAGCTGTCTTTAGATGATGTAGACAACTTGTTAAAAGCTGTCTACACAACTATAGGTATTGAGGAAGAGAAGGTGCAACTCTCCAAGCAGGATCTCATGTATGAGGGGATGCATAGGAAAAAGACCAGAGTCTTTCCTGTGCATAATTGATATCATCAAGCTTGAATGGGATAATCCTGAGAGAAAACCTTTCTTTTCAGGCGGCCTTAAGAGGAGGTTCCCGTTTGAGGAAAGTGAGTCGCAGCCTTGGAATAAACACCCAAAGTTGGATGCATTCCTATCCAAAATTTTAAAAAAATATGATTTGGCTTTTGAGGATATGGGGTCATTAAAGGATCCCATGGATAAGAGAGGAGACGCCCTGTTGCGTAGAGCATTGGACTCTTCTATTATGGGACTTAAGCCGGCCTTGGCCTCTACTTGTGTGGCCAGAAATTCAGAACCACCTGGAGGCCGGGACTGCTAGGGAACAGATTTTAAAATCTTTTCCACTGCTATTTACAGGGTTTCTGGCGGACTCTTCGGCGGAAGTGGTCAGGATGTCTGCCAGGACTTCAGCTTTGGTCAATTCAGCCAGGAGAATTCTATGGCTTAAAACCTGGTCCGGAGACGCGGCATCGAAGTTACGCCTATGTGGTCTTCCCTTCCCAGGGGACCATCTTTTTGGCCCAGGCTTGCAGGAAGCCTTCGAGCGTACTGCAGATAGAAAAAAGGCTTGCCCTGAGAAAAAGCAGAGGCCTTTGACTAGAAATTTTTTTTGTGGCCAAGGCAGACAAGAGGCGAGTCAAAAAGACAACAAGCCTAAAAAGCACTGGACGGGCCACAAAGGCAGAGGCGGGGGAAGTGGGTTATTTAACCCTCCCCAGCATCCGAAGCCACAATGATGATTGCGTCCCAGTGGGGGGGAAGGTTGAGGGCCTTCCTACCACAGTGGACAAAAACCACGGTAAGTCCTTTTTATCAGGGATTTGGTGGCCAGTGGAAACAAGCTGGAGTTTTCCTCGCAACCGCCAGAGAGAATGCTAATTACAGTCCATCCTTGAGTTAGGAGAATTGGTGGATCAGAAGGTCATGATCCCAGTTCCCCTAAAAGAGCAAGGAAGAGGCTTTTATTCTCCCGTTTTTGTAGTGAGAAAGCCTTCAGGAAAGTATCGGTTAATTCTGAACCTTCGGTCCCTGAACAAATCAATCAGGTACAAACACTTCAGAATGGAGACAATTTTTTTCGATAAGAAAATTGCTCGCCTTAAATTGCTTTATGGCAACGCTGGACCTCAGGGACGCATACTTGCATTTCCTAAGGCTAGCGGTCAGGTTAGTCTCAAGCATTTCCAGTTTCAGGCACTTCCTTTTGGACTATCCTCTGTCCCAAGGATCTTCACCAAGGTCTTGGGAGAGGCATTAGCTTCACTAAGGCTAAAGGCAATAACGATTATTCCCTACCTGAACGATCTCTTAATTGTAGCAGGGTCCTCTCAGGGGTTTGAAAGGGATCTTCGGTCAGTGCAGGATGCTCTGCAATCTCTAGGATGGCTTATAAACAAGGAAAAGTCTTCCCTAGTACCAGCACAAAGATTGACTTATTTGTGTTACGAGATCTGCTCAGTATCCCAGAGGATATTCCTTCCGTAGGAAAAAGTGAGGAAGGTGATGCAGGGAGTAGCAGCACTACAAATCAATCAGTGGACTTCTCTCAGGGAAGTTTCAAGAGTTTAGGGTCTGATGACTGCCTGCTTCCCTGCAGTTCATTGGGCAAGGTTTCATCAGAGACTGCTACAGCAGGCATTTATCAAGAATTGGGATGGCTTTTCGAGTTCACTGGACTTGAAAATCAGAGTTCCGTCAAAGGCGAAAAGAAGCCTTTGGTGGTGGAGAGCCCTTCCTCACCTAACCAAGGGATTACCATGGGCCATGCCTGTTTGGAAAAGAATTACAACGAATGCGAGTGCCTGGGGATGGGGAGCCCAACTGGGCAATGAATGGGCTCAGGGAAAGTGGACTTCCAGAGAGTCGCAAGCTCCCTCAAATCAAAGAGAGCTCTTGGCAGTATTAAAGGCATTGATAGCCTTCCAGACAGAAATCGGGGGTCACAACTTGGACATCCTTTCAGACAATGTGGCAACGGTGGCTTACTTGAACAACAAGGTGGACTTGTTTGCAAGTCAGAACAATCACAAAGTGGAAACATATTTCTCTCTAAGCCAATCCGATCGATGCATTAGCAAATGCTTGGCCGTTCCATCTTTGTTATGCGTTCCCACCTATCAGAATGATACCTGAAGTTCTTCAGAAATTTCAGCAGGAACAATCAGATATGATCCTAATTGCACCATTCTGGCCCAAGAGGCCAAGATCTTCCCTGCTCCAGGCTTTAGTATCGGAACCTCCTCTCAGGCTTCCGAAGAGATGGGATCTAGTTTCCCAGGGCCCAGTGGCTCACCCTCAGGTGGACTCATTGAACTTGACGGCGTGGTATCTGTAGAGAAGATACTTAGCGCACAGGGGTTTTCAGCCAGTGACAAGGGCAGTTTACACCAAAGTATGGAAGAAATGCAATACTTGGTTGGTGACAAATCATAAAGCTGCTCAGGATATTCCCTGGGTCCGGCAGTCAGTACACTAAAGGTGAAGGCGGCAGCGCTCAGTGTGTACCTCCAGTGCTCCTTGTTAGAGGATCCTTTTGTAGCAAGATTTTTCAGATCCATATCTAGAATGGAGGTTAAGTCTTGCCCGTCTTGGAACTTATCCTTAGTCCTCCAGGCTCTAACGGAATCTCCCTTCGAGCTGTTGGGGGAGGCTTCAGTTAAAATGCTTACCCTCAAGACAGTACTGTTAGTAGCTATAACTACAGCACATAGAGAGAGTGAACTTCAGGCCCTTTCCACTAGGGAACCCTTCCTAACGGTTTTTGAGGACAGGATGGTGCTGAAAACAGATCCAGCATTCCTGCCTAAGGTTCCCAGCATGTTCTACAGGTCGCAGGACATTATTCTCCCAACATTCTGTAATTCTCCCAAAGGGGAGAAGGAGAGGAAATATAATCTTTTAGATATCAGGAGAACATTTCTAAAATATCTAGAGGTTTCTAGGTCTTTTAGAAAGTCAGATGGGTTTTTTGTACTCTTTTCAGGCCTGCACAAAGGCAAGGGGGCATCCAAGGCTACTTTAGCCAGGTGGATTAAACAAGCGATTTTAGTAGCTTATAGTGCTAGACAGGTACCTCCGCCTTTTCTCCTATCGTTCACTGACAGACGCAGCTCATATGACGTGTGGGGTTTATGCTTGTCCCACTAGGAGTTAACTAGGCACGGAAAAGAAACAGCTGGCCCCTCCCATGGGGGCCGTCCTCTCTTCCTACATAAACCCCCTCATAGCATAGCTGTTCAGTTCTTATGCCTAGTTTGCAAGGAGTTGACCTGGCTTCCCTTTAGGGGAATTTATGGTCCTGTTTGTGACCATTTTTTTTTTTTTTTTACTTGACTTCAATCAAGACATTGATCTGCTATCAAGAAGCCGGTCGGGGCATAGAGGGTCCACGGGCTTTGTACTTTCCCCGACCGATACGAGCCAGTCCCGACGTATGGGGACCCGCCGCATCGTGCCCGTTCCGTGCGGGCGGCCTGGGGTGACCCCCCCCCCTTGCGCCCAGCCCTGGATGCGATTCGGGAAGGGCGATTTTCTGGCCTGCAGCATACCGCCCAAGAAGGGGCGTAAGGTCTGTGACTGGGTGGCTACCCACGGCGCTCGTCGGAGTGGTGAATGAGAGTTCCTACCTCCCCCCCCCCCACCCTTTTTAGGTGCAGAAAGGGGGACAGACGATCGCAAAACAAAAAAAAAATTTTCCTGCTGGGTAGCCGCTGGTGGGGCGCGTGGAGCTCCCGTTCACCCCCCGCTTGTTCCCCCACCCCACCACCACCACCGCACTGATCGTCTAGGCCATTCATATTGTTTTTTCGCCGCCATGCGGCGACCGGCCGTCATTTTGCGGCGGACCGCCGCCATTTTGCCGTAGCCACAGACATTTTGGGCCTATGGGGCTTTCCCTCTAGCGCTCAGAGCGGCCGTTTGCGGTACTGCACGTTCCCTGAAGGTGTTTTTTGGCCTCTAGTGTTTAACGGCAGCCATTTTGACTGCATGCCTCTGCAATACACGTGTGTGGAGCGTCTTCCCTACTCTGTGGAACGGTGGTGATCTTGCGGCGCGGGTCTTCTGACGATCCATTCAGGGTTACAGGCAGCGGAACAGCAAGTATAGCTGGGCTCCCTGTGGGTGCTGGTGGCGGTGGGTGCAGTCCTCCTGGGTTCCCTGGTGCACTGTGGGGCGGTGGTGTGCGGCAGTGTGGGGGTGCCTTTCTCTTTTAGTCCCCGTGTGTGTCAAGAGTTTTCTGGGGGAAAAGAATGGCAGATTACTCTGCTGAACCTGCTGAGGAGGCATCAGCGGCGGCGCAATCTGCACAAGGGGCATTTTTGGACCAGCTGTGAGCGGTCTTTAGCGAATTTCTCCCCCGGGCGGAGGTCGCCCAACAGGCCCCCAAGAAGCGTCCTCCTCTTCATCAGGGGAGGATTCTGAGCCGGAAGTGGCCTCAGGGGTCTCAGGGACCCCAGCGGACCTATCTGATGGGGAACTGGGCCCATCGGACGGCGAACAGGATCAGGGGGCGGCGGCTGCGCGCAAGAAAGCGTTGGTTGCTACCATTATCGATGGCATTCGCACTAAGCTGCGACTAGGTCAGGATGGCGAATCGCAGTCTGCTGCGTATGTATGTGGGTCCTCTAGGTCCCCTAGGGCTCCCAAGGTTTACCCCACAGCACTCTTCTTCGCTGTCAAAATGGTTAGCTGCTCGCTATCCCTTTGAGGAAAGCTTTTTGAAAAAATGGGAATCACCTGTGGTGCACCCACCGATAGCCCGCCTTAGTAAGGCAACGACCATTCCTCTGGAAGGGACTCCTTCTTCTTTTAAGGATCCCGCTGATAGAAAAACAGAGGTGCTTTTGAAATCGCTGTTCCTGGTGGCAGGTTCCGCTGTGTGACCAGCCCTGGCGTCCGCCATGGCGGCACAACATCTATCCGAGTGTATGGAAGAGCTCCTGAAGGATCTGGAAGACGGTCGCCTGATGGATGTGCCGCAGAGGGCTGAGTTTTTGCTCCAAGGGTTCAAGTACCTTTGTGATGCGGCTGTTGATTTACTGCCGATGTTATCCAGAATAACGATTTTTGCCGTCATACTCAGACGGATACTTTGGTTGCGTTCTTGGTCCGGTGACCACGCTTCCAAAAAAGGTGTTGCTGACCTCCCTTTTCAGGGTGGACGTCTATTTGGTCCACGTTTAGATGAGATTATTAAGGACTTCACGGGAGGTAAGAGTACCTTTCTTCCAGAGCCCCGCAGGTGTGAGTTTCGCAGTAGACAGGGGCCCCCTCCTTCGGGTCAGAAGAAGTTTTTTCGCGCCCCGGGTGCAGCAGGTAAAAGGACCCGCCCCGCTAAGGTCGCTGCAGGGGCCGAAAGACGGCAGTGGCAGCGCAAAACCGAAAAGGCGGAGGACAAGTCCTCCTCAGCCTGATGGGTTGCCCCCACCGGGTTTCGGGTGGGGGGACGTCTTCTGGGGTTCGCAGGCCAGTGGCTGGCTCACATTTCCGACCGCTGGGTCCGGGAAGTGGTGTCCACCGGGTACAGGATAGAGTTCAACACTCTACCCCCAGACAGGTTCTTCCCATCGAATTTAGTGCTCGCCCTGGAACGCCGGGAGGCCCTTTTTGGGGCTGTACAAGCACTCTCAGACCAGGGGGTGATCGTGCCAGTGCCTCCAGAAGAGCGGTTTCAAGGGTTCTACTCAAATCTATTCGTGGTTCCCAAAAAAGGAGGGGGGGGGTTCGGCCCGTACTGGACCTGAAGGCCCTGAACCGGTATGTCAGGACGTGGAAATTCCGGATGGAATCTATCCGCTCGGTCGTGGCCGCCTTTCATCAGCAGGAATTTCTGGCGTCTCTGGACATCAGGGATGTGTACCTCCATGTACCCATTCATCCACGATATCAGCGCTTCCTGCGCTTTGCGGTGAGAGACCTCCATTTTCAATTTATGGCACTCCCCTTCGGCCTGGCTTCAGCACCTCGAGTTTTCACAAAGCTGCTAGCCCCGGTGTTGGCGTTGCTACGACAGAGAGGCATTGCGGTAGTAGCCTACCTAGACGACCTGCTCTTGCGAGCGGAGTCCGCCTCGGCTCTGGAAGAGAATGTGGGAATCTCAATGACTTCACTGCAGGACTTCGGCTGGTTACTAAACCTACAGAAGTCATCGGTCTCTCCATCCCGTCGCCTGGAGTATCTGGGTCTGATTCTGGACACAGAGCAGGCGAAGGTGTTCCTCCCTCCGGCCAAGTTGCTGTCTCTGCAGTCGGCAGTGCGCACCCTCTTGTCGCACCGTCGGTCTTCATTACGGTTCTGTATGCGGGTGCTGGGGCTCATGGCTTCGTCGTTCGAGGCGATACCTTTCGCCCAGAGTCACACTCGTCTCCTTCAGCGAGCAATTCTGGCTCGATGGGACAGGTCTCCTCGGTCATTGGACCTTCTGATCCGTCTGAGCTTCCAGACCAGGGCGTCTCTGACCTGGTGGCTTCGGGACTCGGACCTGATTCAGGGGAAGTCGTTCCTGCCCCTTCAGTGGGTGATCATCACCACGGACACCAGTCTTTCAGGCTGGGGAGGTATCATGGGGCAGCTGTCTGCCCAGGGCCGTTGGTCGGCACAGGAAGCTCGCCTCCCCATCAATGTTCTGGAGCTGAGAGCAATCAGATTGTGCCTTTTTCACTGGACAGTGAGATTACAGGGTTGTCCGATTCTAATTCAATCGGACAATGCCACAGCAGTGGCGTATGTGAACCATCAGGGCGGCACAGAGTCCAGCAGCTGCGGCGGAGGCAGCTCTGATACTACGTTGGGCAGAACGTCACGTTCCGGCGATCTCAGCCATTTATATTCCAGGTGTGGAGAACTGGCAGGCGGACTTTCTCAGTCGCCAGACGCTGGACCAGGGAGAGTGGTCTCTCCACCCGGAGGTGTTCAATCAAATTTGCCGCAGATGGGGAACGCTGGACGTGGATCTCATGGCGTTCCGGTTCAATCACAAGGTGGACACCTTTGTGTCCAGAACGAAGGATCCGTTGGCAGTGGCCACAGACGCTCTGGTGGCCCCCTGGGGCCGTTATCGTCTTCTGTACGCCTTCCCTCCAATAAAACTGCTTCCACGATTGATACACAGGATAATGGTGGAGGGGATACCAATAATGCTGGTGGCTCCGGATTGGCCTCGGCGCACTTGGTACGCCGACCTGGTGCAAATGGTGGCAGACGCCCTTTGGCGGCTCCTGATGCGAGACGATCTTCTGTTTCAGGGTCCCATCTTGCACCCTGCTTTACCCTCGCTGGTTTTGACGGCTTGGCTATTGAGTCCCAGGTGCTAAGAGACAGGGGAGTCGCCGACTCCGTTATCCCTACTTTGTTAAAAGCTCGCAAGTGTACTTCTCGCAAGATTTATCACCGCACCTGGAATGCTTATATAGCTTTGTGCAAGGCGGAGGACCATAACCCTCGCTCTTATGTCGTGTCCAGGGTCCTGACTTTTTTACAACAGGGCCTGAACAAAAAACTGGCTTTGAGTACTCTCAAGGGCCCGATATCGGCTCTGGCGGTTCTCTTTCAGAGACCTTTGGCTTCGCACTCGTTGATTCATACCTTTGTACAAGGTGTGCGACACGTGGCGCCTCGGTTGAGGACTCAGATGGCTCCATGGGATCTGAATTTGGTGCTTTCTGTTCTTCAGAAACCGCCTTATGAGCATATCAGGGAGATTTCCTTACAACTGCTGTCGCAGAAGGTGGCCTTTTTAGTTGCCATCACTTCCGCCAGATGGGTGCCTGAATTAGCAGCACTTTCGTGCAAGTCGCCCTACTTAGTCATGCATAAGGATAAAGCGGTCTTGCGCCCCTCTCCTTCCTTCCGAAGGTGGTTTCTTCCTTTGACATTAATGAAAATATTGTTCTTCCTTCATTGTGCCCTCGTCCATCACACCCAAAGGAGTTTGAGTTGCATGCTTTGGACGTAGTGAGGGCCTTGCGAGTGTAATTGGCTGCTACAGCTTCTTTTCGAAAAGCTGATGCCTTGTTTGTGCCGCCAGAGGGCCCGCGCAAAGGGTTGGCGGCCTCTTCGGCTACGATTTCTCGTTGGATTCGAAAAACCGTGACCCATGCGTATTCTGTTCGGGGCAAGGTCCCCCCTTTTCCAGTCACGGCTCATTCTACCCGGGCTGTTGGCACTTCCTGGATTATCAGACACCAGGCCTCGGTTTTTACAGGTGTGTAAGGCGGCCACTTGGGCCTCGGTTCACACTTTCACTAAGTTTTATAAAGTTGATGTGTTTGCATCTGCGGATGCTGCTTTTGGCCGCAAAGTTTTGCAGGCGGCAGTGTAGGCGCGTCTGGCGCCTCCTTATAGGTTCAGTTGGGTACTGTTGTTAGCGTTTACCCACCCCTCTTTTTGACACAGCTTGGGGACGTCCCCACACGTCATATGAGCTGCGTCTGTCAGTAAACGATAGGAGAAAAAGGGATTTTATTAAAACTTACCGTAAAATCCTTTTCTCTGAGTTCACTGACAGACGCAGCACCCACCCCTCTGTGCTCTGTTCTTGTACGGCTTGTGTACGAACTGAAGAGCTATGCTATGAGGGGGTTTATGTAGGAAGAGAGGACGGCCCCCATGGGAGGGGCCAGCTGTTTATTTTCCCTGCCTAGTTAACTCCTAGTGGGACAAGCATAAACCCCACACGTCATATGAGCTGCGTCTGTCAGTGAACTTGGAGAAAAGGATTTTACGGTAAGTTTTAATAAAATCCCTTTTTATTAATGCGCACTCTACCAGAGCTTTGTCTGCATCTTAAGCGGAGAGGGCCGGTGCATCCCCAGAACAGATTTGTAGAGCCGCTACGTGGACAAGCTTCTCTACCTTTGTCAAACATTATCGCCTAGATCTCCTATCAGCTCAGGAGCAGGAGTTTGGGCATAAGGTCCTCTAAGCAGTGGTCACACCCTAGACTGGTAAGTTCTGGCTCATCGTCTCATGGGCTGTCCTGGAAGACGCATTGAGAAAGCTGAGTTAGACTTACCGGTAACTCCTTTTCTGGGAGTCTTCCAGGGGCCTTAGGTGCATTTTTAATGCTGATTTTCTCCTGCCTGTAGAAAAGGTGTTCAGAAGAGCTGGGTAAATGCCCATTGTGCATGACACTGGAATTGCATTCTCTTTGGTAGAAATGTCAGTGTAAAAACAAAGAAATCTGTATAGTTCTGGTATAGGTTCTGTTTCCCTACTGCCGTGAATAGTATGAAAAGCACTGCCTCGGTTTCAGTGCTCAAAAGCACCCTTTATGGTTCCTTTATGCCCTTTTTAGTAACAAAACATTTTTTTTTTCTTATATTTTCACAGAAAAGATAAGGATCAGTCAGAAGACAAGCAGAGAATAAGTGAAGCAGCTTCAGAAAAAGAGCAGGAACAGATCGACCAGATAATCAGAGATTCTTTTGGGAAACTAACAAAAAGAGCAGCTAATAGTCAGGTGAGCAATAAAAGCATCAAGAGTACATATAATGATCTATACATATTAAAGTCTGAACTTTAAGAACTCAAACCTAATGACAGAATTGTCTAATGTGTATGTGTGACTTGCTGTGTGGTTTACCTATACTATAGCAGGGGTAGGCAACTTTGGTAGTGTAGTGTGCCGAAAAATGTGTGCCACACATATAAAACAAAATGCCTACTTCCCAGTCTCAATCAAGAACATTTTGGTAAGTAAACAGTGGTGCTAAAAACTTGATTCTGCAATAATATGCCCCAACACTGGTGTCAGTGACTGCAATAAAATACCTCCCAGTCTATGCAGTGTGTACACTGCACATTAAGCACTTGAGGAATATGTAACCTACAACATAGCATTAAAATTGCAGCGATTCTAGTTATGTAGCTGTGTCCTTTAAAGTTCTGGTCTATGAAAGGGAAACAAAATGCCCTGGTGTTTGGTTGTCAGTGGAAGAAAAACAAAATGGCCCGATGTTGGTAGTTCATGAACTGCTTTTACAGGCAGAACACAAAACTCCTGTTGAAGCAGCATTTTTTAAACCAGTGTATATGGAGTCTAACCTAAATAATAAAAAAAAAGAACCTGACAAACTGTTTTGTAATGCATTTCTCATCAAATATAAACTTCAATACTTTATGTATTGCTTTACAGAGCTTTTTAACTAATGAAACTAATGAAAGCAAAGTGAGAAGGTCCAGGTTCTTGTAAGTTAGGATTCTGATGGAATTTGAAATCAGAGCACATAACATTCTTGGAAAGGGCTCAGTCCATATCGGGTTATTTATTTCCTGTATCCTGCTGGGGATATTTCCCTTCACATCCTGTCCTCGATACACCAGAGGAATTTGTGGCTGTCACCATTTGGAGGGTTTTCCCTTAACTTTTGCTCTGACGTCTAAATATTATGTATCACCCCTCGCTTTCCTTCTCAGTGACAGTGGTCACCAGCACAGAGGAGTAATCTCCTCAACCAAGAAAACAATAAAAATTGAATAAACAGTCTAATTTCTCTAGAAATATTTTTTCAGACAGAAAAGCTCTATAAAATCCCTTTACTTACACTTTAAAGCAGGGCCTCATGGGAAATGTAGTTCTACAACAGCTGGAGAGCCACAGGTTCCCTACCCTTGCTTTAAAGCCTTTAAGCTGCGGTACATTATTGCAAACCACTATGTGCTTTTTAAATAAAGTGATGATAAATCTAAATTTCTCTTATGTTCACTGACAGACGTAGCCCTTCATTGACATGTGGGTTATATTCACATCCTACTAGGAGTTAACTAGGCAAATAGAAAGAAAGCAAGCTGTCCCCTCCCAGGGGGCCGTCCTCTCTCTCCCATATAACCCCCCTGCTCTGCTTAGCATATCAGTTTTATTATGCCTAGTGCAAGGAGTTCGACCTGGCTCCCTTATGGGACCTGTGGTTCATCTTTTTTGCTACCGCTTTTTTATTTTTTTCAAGCTATCTGATGAAGACTGCTATCAAGAAGCCGGCTGGGGCATAGAGGATAGCTAGAATCCTGCACTTTCCCTAGCACGGCCGACCGATGCGAGCTAGTCCTAAGCCTTGGCGGGGCCCACCGCATCGTGCCCGTTCCGTGCGGGCGGCCATTGGGTGACCCCCACTTGCGCCCGGTGATCGGACTTGGTGCCTGTCCAGGGGCCTATGGCCTGCAGCATCCCTCTCCGGCATGGGAGGAAGGTCTGCGACCGAATGGCTACCCGCTACGCCCATCGGACTGGTGAGTGATCCCCTCTCTTCCTCCCTAGGGGCGCGGAGGGGGGTTGCTGGGCGTATTATAGCGTTTCGGCCGGCCGGTGGAGGGTGTTCGCTGGGCTAGTGCCCCCCTGGGTGTCCTCGCCCCCCTCCTACACCCTCCCCCGCACCGCACCCCGTTCGTTCGTACCACACCTCATGCGTTCGTACCGCCATGCGGCGGTCCACCGCCATTTTGCTGAGGGTTTCCCTCTAGTGCCAGCGGCGGCCATTTTGCTGTAGTTGCGGCCTGCCTGCAGGCTTTGGGCTCTTGTGGACGTTTTCGGTGGCCATATTGGATGTCCCTGGAGAAGTAAAAAACCTGCTGCTGCCATTTTGCTTCCTCTTTCGCTTGGGACAGCGTGGCTGACTACAGACGGCGCAGGCTTCTTACTGGCAGTCCTTAAACACTCCTGCTGAGAGCAGCGCTTGTGGGCAAAAGAGCAAGTATAGCTGGGCTCTCCCTGGGGTGCTGGTAGCAGTGTGTGCAGTCCTCCTGGGGTATCCCTGGCGTTCTGTGGGGTGGCGGTGGGGCTGCATTGTGGGGGTGTCAGATCATTTTCTATTTTTGTCTTTCAATTCCGGTGGTGCGATGGCAGATGACCCTGCAGGTCCTTCTGAGGAGGAGTCAGCGGCAGCGCAACCTGCGCTGGGGACCCTGGTGTCCCTGGACCAGCTGAGAGCAGTGTTTGGGTAATTTCTTCCCCGGGTGTGGCCGAGCAGCGCTCTGGGGGCCCCTAGAAAGCGTCCGCCTTCCACTTGTTCCTCAGGGGAAGAGTCAGAACCGGAAATGGCTTCGGGGGTCACGGGGGCCCCCGTGGAACTCTGAGGGTGAACTAGTCCCCTCGGACAGCGAAGAGGACCAGGGGGCCTCGGTTGCGTGCGAAAAAGCGCTTGTGGCCGCACTTATTACTAATATCCGTGCGTCCTTGCGACTGGACCCAGCAGGGGAGTCGCATGTGTCCACATACGTTTGCTGGTCTGCTAGGCCACCTAGGTCGCCTAAGGCTTATCCTTATGATCACTTTTTTGACCACCTGGTCTATCAGGAATGGCAGCGTCCGCAGAATTCCTTCTCCCTACCTAAACGCTTCGCTATCCGCTATCCCTTTGAGGATAGTTTTGTGAAGAAGTGGGCATCCCCCGCAGTGGACCCTCCGGTGGCTCGCCTGAACAAGGCAACAACCATTCCTTTGGAAGGGTCTCCCTCATTTAAGGACCCAGCCCCGACAGGCGGATGGAGGCGGTGTCAAAGGCACTTTTCCTGTTGGCAGGATCAGCCATGAGGCCAGCCCTGGCATCGGCCATGGCGGCGCAATATCTGTCTGAGCGTATGGCGGAGCTACAGAATGATTTGGACTGTGGCAGGACGCTTGAGGCGTCAGACAGCAGACCATTTGTTTCAGGGTCTTTGGTACCTGTGTGATGCAGCTCTGGACCTGCTTCCCATGTTGTCAAAAATGTCTGTTTTTGCAGTCATTATCAGACGAGTTCTCTGGTTACGTTCGTGGTCGGGTGACCACGCGTCCAAGAAGGGTCTTGCGGATCTTTCCTTTCAGGGTGGTCGTCTCTTTGGGCCACAGTTGGATGAAATCATCAAGGATTTCACTGAAGGGAAGAGTGCTTTTCTTCTGGAGCCCAGGCGGCGGGAGTTCCGCCGCAAGCAGGGTCCTGCCTCTTCGGGTCAGAAGAGGTTTTTTCGTGCCCCTGGCGCAGCAGGCAAGGGGTCGAGGCCCGGCAAGGCTGCCGCAGGGGCCGGTAAAGGACCCTGGCAACGCAAGAACGAAAAGACAGAGGACAAGCCCTCCTCTCCATGATGGGTTGCCCCCATCCAAACTTCGGGTGGGGGGACGTCTTTTGGGGTTCGCAGACAGGTGGACTGCCCACATTTCCAACCGGTGGGTGCAGGAAGTGGTGTCCTCCGGGTACAGAATAGAGTTCAGTACTCTACCCCCCAGACAGGTTCTTCCCATCGAACTTGAGACTCCCTCGGGCGTCGGGAGGCCCTCCTAGGGGCTGTTCAGGCACTCTCCGACCAAGGGGTGATCGTGCCAGTACGTCGGCTGGAAAGGTTTCACGGTCTCTACTCCAACTTATTCGTGGTCCCCAAAAAAGGGGGGGGTCAGGTCAGTTCTGGACCTGAAGGCGCTAAGCCACTTTGTGAAAGCACGAAAATTCCGGATGGAATCTGTTCGGTCGTGGTCGCCCTGCATCAAGGAGATTTCATGGCATCCCTGGATATCAGGGACGCGTACCTCCATGTTCCCATTTGTCTCCGGCACCAGCGCTTCCTGGGCTTTGCGGTGGGAGATCTCCATTACCAATTTGTGGCACTTCCCTTCGGTCTGGTCTCGGCTCCTCGGGTGTTCACCAAGCTGGTGGCCCCGTTGCTGGCGCTGCTGAGGCAGAGAGGCATTGCGGTGGTAGCATACCTAGATGATCTGCTCCTGAGAGCGGAGTCTACTTCAGCTCTGGAGGAGAATGTGGCTATCACCATGACCTCGTTAAAGGACTTCGGCTGGCTGATCAGTCTGCAGAAGTCGACGGTGACACCGTCCTGTCACCTGGAATATCTGGGTCTGATTCTGGACACGGAGCAGGCGAAGGTGTTCTTACCTCCAGCCAAGTTACTGACACTGCAAGCAGCGGTGTGAACCCTGCTGTCACGACGGTGGTCCTCCTTACGGTTCTGTATATGAGGGTGTTGGGGCTCATGGTTTCAGCCTTCGAGGCGGTACCCTACGCCTAGAGTCACACTCGGCTCCGTCAGAGAACGATTCTGTCTCTGTGGGACAAGTCTCCACTGTCCTTAGACCAGTTGATCAGATTGGATCCTCAGACCAGAGGGTCGTTGACCTGGTGGCTTCGGGCCCCAGCTCGAACGTTGGGGAAGTCGTTTCTTCCCCTGAATTGGTCGATAGTCACGACAGATGCCAGCCTATCGGGCGGGTCCTGGGGCAGTTGTCTGCTCAGGGCCGTTGGTCGGCGCAGGAATCTCGCCTTCCGATCAATGTGCTGGAGCTGAGGGCGATCAAGCTCTGTCTCTCCCACTGGACGGTAGGTTGCGTGGCCTCCCGGTTTGAGTTCAGTCGGACAACGCCACGGCAGTGGTGTATGTGAACCATCAGGGCAGAAGGAGGAGCTTGGCAGCGGCTGCGGAAGCGGCTCTCATTCTGCGATGGTCAGAACTTTATGTCCCGGCGATTTCCACCATTTACATTCCGGGCGTGGAGAATTGGCAGGCGGACTTTCTCAGTCGCCAGACGCTGGATCAGGGGGAATGGTCCCTACATCCAGAGGTTTTCCGCCAGATTTGCCTTAAGTGGGGCACGCCAGATGTGGACATCATGGCGTTTCGATTCAATCACAAGGTGAAAACTTTTGTGTGCAGGACGAGAGACCCGCTGGCGGCCGCCACGGATGCGCTGGTAGCGCCTTGGTGTCGGTATCGACTTCTGTACGCGTTTCCTCTCATCAAGCTTCTACCGTGGCTACTGCGCAGGGTGGAAACGGAGGGGATTCCGACAATCCTGGTGGATCCGGTTTGGCCTCGGCGTCCTTGGTACGCCGACGTGGTGCGAATGGTGCCAGATATTCCCTGGCGCCTTCCGCTGCGCGAACATCTGTTGTCTCAGGGACCCATCTTGCACCCTGATTTACCCTCGCTGGCTTTGACGGCTTGGCTATTGAGTCCCAGGTGTTGAGGGATAGGGGTGTCGCTGACTCCGTGATCCCTACCATGCTTAACCCCCTTCCTTACCTTGCCATAATTTTTTTGCTAGAAAATTACTCAGAACCCCCAAACATTATATATATTTTTTTAGCAGGGACTCTAGGGAATAAAATGGCAATCATTGCAACTATTTATATCACACGATATTTGCGCAGGAATTTTTCCAACGCGTTTTTTTTTTTGGAAAAGAAACAGTTTAGTGAATTAAAAAAAATACAAAACAGTAAAGGTAGCCCAATTTTTTTGTATGTTGTAAAAGAGGATGTTTCACCGAGTAAATTGATACCCAACATGTCACGCTTTAAAATTGCGAACGCTCGTGGAATTGCGCCAAACGTTGGTACTTAAAAAATCTCCATAGGCGACACTTTAACATTTTTTACAGGTTACATGTTTAGGGTTACAGAGGAGGTCTAGTACGAGAATTGTTGCTCTCGCTCTAACGCACGCGGCGATACCTCACATGTGTGGTTTGAACACCGGTTACATATGTGGGCGGGGCTTACGTGTGTGTTCACTTCTGCGCGCGACCTCGCGGGGATGAGGGGACTTAAATTTTTTTTTATTATTATTATTTATTTTACTTTTTTTTATTTTTACACTGTCTCTTTAAATTTTTTTTTTTTTTTTTTTATCACTTTTATTCCTATTACAAGGAATGTAAACATCCCTTGTAATAGGAATGGTGCATGACAGGTACTCTTTATGGAGAGATGTGGGGTCAATATGACCTCACATCTCTCCTGCAGGCTGGAAAGACTGGCAGGCTGGAAAGACTGAGATCAGAAAAATAAAATTCCGATCCCGGCCTTTCCAGCTGTGATCATGGCTTTGTTTTCTAAAGCCGGCCCGGACGTGACGTCACGACGTCGCGCCCGGGCCTCCGAGGGTCATAGAGATGACTGGTGAGCAGATGGTCATCAGTCATCTCCCTGACGACAATCCAGCAGCGACGGATCTCTTCTCCCTGCCGCCGATCGTACGGGCGGCACGGGAGAAGCACTGAATGGCGGTGGGAGGGGGGGCATCCCCTCCCGCTGCCTATAAGAACGGTCAAGTGGCTGAACTGCCGCTATGATCTTTCTTATTGTACAGAATCGCCAGCCTAAAAAAATGATATCTAAACGGTGCCTGTAGCTGCTGGCACCGTTCAGATATCACACCTCAAAGTCCAGGACGTCCATGGACGTCCTACCGGCGGGAAGGGGTTAAAGTGCGCAAGTGTACTTTGCGCAAGATTTATCATCGCACCTGGAAGGCCTATATTGCCTGGTGTGAGGCGGGGGGTTTCGTACATTTGCACAGGGTGTATGCCATGTGGCTCCTCAGGTACGGTCGCCCATGGCACCGCGGGATTTGAATTTGGTACTTTCTGTCCTGCAGAGACCGCCATATGAGAAAATCAGGGATATTCCTTTGCAATTGCTGTCGCAGAAGGTGGCCTTCTTGGTGGCTATTACATCCGCTAGGCGGGTATCTGAGCTGGCAGCGTTGTCCTGCAAGTCTCCTTACTTGGTTCTTCACAAGGACAAGGCGGTCTTGCGCCCTTCTCCTTCGTTTCTACCAAAGGTGCATTCATTGGATGTCGTGAGGGCTTTGCGGGTGTATTTGGCGGCTACAGCTTCTTTTCGGAAGTCTGATGCGTTGTTTATGCTGACTGAAGAGCCGCGCAAAGGGTTGGCGGCCTCGTCGGCTACTGTTTCCCGTTGGAACAGGCAGACTGTGACTCATGCGTATACTGTTTGGGGAAAAGTCCCTCCTTTTCCAGTCACGGCTCATTCTACCAGGGCAGTTAGTACTTCCTGGGCTTTTAGACACCAGGCTTCGGTGTCACAGGTGTGCAAGGCGGCCAATTGGGCCTCGCTGCGCACGTTCACTAAGTTTTATAAAGTTTGTGTCAGCATCTTCAGATGCTGCTTTTGGTCGTAAAGTTTTACAGGCGGCAGTGTGGGTTCAGTTGTCGTTTACCCACCCATCTTTACTGACACAGCTTTGGGACATCCCCACATGTCAATGAAGGGCTGCGTCTGTCAGTGAACGTAAGAGAAAAAGGGATTTTATTAAAACTTACCGTAAATTCCTTTTCTCTGAGTTCACTGACAGACGCAGCACCCGCCCCTCTGTGGTGCATTTGTACGGCTTGTTACGAACTGATATGCTAAGCAGAGCAAGGGGGGGTTATATGGGAGAGAGAGGATGGCCCCCTGGGAGGGGCCAGCTTGCTTTCTTTCTATTTGCCTAGTTAACTCCTAGTAGGATGTGCATATAACCCACATGTCAATGAAGGGCTGCGTCTGTCAGTGAATTCAGAGAAAAGGATTTTACGGTAAGTTTTAATAAAATCCCTTTATTTATTTGACGCTATTGTGTGGAAAACATGCTTGATTTGCATCTTACTCTACTTTACTACTTTTTAATGCTAATATACAAATAAAGGTATTAATCATTGCAGCTGGAGTTTGAGAGAAGGAAGCTAGATGGAACTACAACCCTGGCTCTGCTGAACCCTGGGGACACAGCATTGGGTATGTAGATGGCAAAAGTTGCTTAGTAATAACAGCAGTTGGTAAGTGTGTAAAATATTGATATTTGGTGAGACTCATGTATCCATGGATTGATGTGAATGAATTAGTCAAAAAGCAGACTTTCAGTCCTCTCTTCTGCATAATTTGCTATGCTTCAGAGTGGAAGCAGGAGTGTGTTTTGGTTGATCACTTTCTAAAAGTAGCATACAAAGGACCGTTAATTGTGTAGAGGGAACCTAAAGCATTATTAAACCCAAAAACAAACCTTTAATACATTGCAGTTTACAATCCTTAAAAGTGATAGCTGCATGTTCTTCTTTTTTAAGATTTTCTTCCTTTTTCACCTGTTTATCCCACCACTAACACTTTTACACGGCGTAACATGGACCCTTACTGACCAGCTCAAACTCCCATCTAATACAATCAATGCACAGTAGCACTAGTGCTGGAGGTATTTTGAGGGGACAGCAAATTTACACTGTTATACAAGCTGTAAACTCACTATTTTATATTGTAGCAAAGTGTAATATCTTCAGTTTAGTCACATGAAAAATGGGCATCACAGCTTGTTGTGTATGGGGCTGCACAGCTGCCAGACAGCAACAGGATGCAGTTTGGGAAGAAGGAAAACCAGCAGAGGCAGTGTGTTGCTTTGGGCAATGTTCTTCTGGGAAACTTTGGGACCTGCCATTCATGTGGATGCTACTTGACACGTACCACAAACATTGCTGCTGATTCACTTTCTAAAAAAAAAAAACACAATAGTTATGTCCTTGCAGGAACAAAGGCTTGCACTAAGACCATGGGTGGAACTATATGGGGGAGAAGAGGGGTTGAATCATTTTTTTTCTTTTACTTGTATGAGAAGTAGGGCCGAAACAACTAATCGATTATGAAACAAATCGGTTACTATTTTCATAGTCGATTAATCGGCCAGCCGCTTAGCTTAGTTTGCCTGCATACAGAATGCATTATTTGTTTACATATCAGGTATACCAGTGCAGCACACATACAGCTCAGTACACCGTCCATACATGTCAGAAGACACAGTGCAGCACACATACAACTCAGTACACTGTCAATATATGTCAGTAAGTGCCTGAGAACTTGTGAATGTGTGAGGAGCAATGCCTCATGGGACATGTAGTCTTGGGCAGGAAGTGAGTGGTTCTAAAGTATTTTTTACCTTGCTATAGGGGCTCTCTATATTACACTTTGCAGCTTGCTATAGGGGCACTCTGAAGGCAGGAGGAGCCAGGAGCGTCGGTGGGAGACCCCAGAGGAGGAAGATCGGGGCCGCTCTGTGCAAAACCATTATACAGAGCAGGTAAGTATAACCTGTTTCTTGTTTTTAACTAAAAAAAACAAGACTTTAAAGACTCAGGGAAGATCAGTATCTTAACCCAGAGAAGGTGGAGGCTGATAGACTGGAGGTAATAGAAGGCATTACAATTACATTTAGGCCTCATACACACGGGTGTATCTTAAAAAATAAGCAAAACGTCGCGCCCGACGTCAGGGAAAAAAAATTGGCGTTTTTCGATTATGGTTTTTTTTTTTTATCGATAAATAATTTTTCGAAAATTTATTAATTTTCGTTGTGCATCGGCGTTAGTGAGTGTCGGCGTCAATAGGCGTCTTTAAAAAAAAAAAAAAAACCTCTGCTATTTTTTAACCTAAAGACGTTGGTGTCAAAAACGGTACGGCGTTAGTGAGCGTTTTGCGGCGTCAGCGTCAAAAAAAGCCAAAACGTTACAGCCTCAGAACGCGCTGGCCTTGGGTTCTAGTTTTAGTTCACTGACACCGAAGCCCTCTACAGCTCAAAGACGTCAGCGTTTTTATGGGGCCATTCACTAACATGGAGAGCTGCAAGAAACGCCAGAAAACACTGGCGTCACAAAACGTCCGTGTGTATGAGACCCTAAAGTAAACTTTTACCAGTATTGTGCATTATATTTAAAACTACCATATTCATGAAAAAAAGTCTCAGCTTTTAGTACTACTTTAATATAAAAGATTTATATCTCCCTTCCACCCTTCATATAGCTTCATGTCTGACTCCTAGTTAAAATGTCCATATATCCTACTTCTGGGTGTAGTTATTATATTATATATATATATTATAGATTATTACTTTCACTGTTTCACAGTATAAATGAACCCCTTATGGTAGCGATTATCTGCTCTATTTACACTGCTTGAAAATTCTTTTGACCAAAAAGTTTTCTATTTCTAAATTTTCCTGTCACTGTGGTTGAAAATGAACGTCGATTTGACCCCACTAATGATTAGAAAATCGAACGAACGTTCTTAAAATTACATTTTTTTTTTGAAGTAAGATATATTTTTTGTATGGCCAGTATATAATATATTGATTACAGTTCTGTCTGAAAATTTGCAAAACAGTCTAACTTTTTTTTTTCTTTAAATCAAAAATGTGATCTCGGAGTCTGATATTTACCAGATTCAACCTCCACTAGTATATACAGTATATCTCTTCTGTCTGTTATTCTCAGAGTGGATTAGAGATATTGCTCCCTAACCATATAGTTGTTTTTTATATTTACCGCTGCATAGAGATATTTAAGAATAAATTGCCTTTTTTTAAAAAACTTTACATATTACCTACATTATACACAACACTTTTTTAGGGTTATTAATCTAAACAATAATCGGCCAACTAATCGATTATGAAAATAATCATTAGTTGCAGCCCTAATGAGAAGTTCAGCTTGAACTTCTTAAACAACAGGATTTTTGTGACAGGAGTTGAGCAGAAACTGGAAAACATATACAATGAAAGCTTTAAATCAAACATTGCAGTAAGGTCTGCTTAATATGGCATTAAAGCTGAATTCCAGGAGTTCAGCAACTTTGTAAAAAGTGCAGGCACACTGTGAGTTAAGTTCAGCGAGGTGCCTGCCACCTCCTGTACTTATCTCTATTATTTATACAGTATCTGACAGGTTTATTGAGCCCCTGCAGACACCAGGGCTGCAAGAGGAGAGAAACTCCTACAGCAGCTATGCCTACAGCTAGTCATCTGTGATTGGGCAGGAGGAGGAGAGGATCGGGCATAGCAGATGCATAAAGTAGAACTATAGGCAAAACATATTTTTTCATTTTGGATAGAGCAAGGGAGGGTTATAACCCATTTCAGATTTTTTTTCACCATCTGTGTCCCATTGTGTTTTTAGTTACACTTTAAATTGAATGAGTTGAGACCAGAGCTTCCAGTGCCTGGAGTGCAGAACATAAGTCATATTATGCCTGAATTTATTACGGAGTTGCTAAATTTCTGAAGTTTAGACTTGCCTTGCCTCGGCATCCATACAGTAGGTGAGGTCACCATCCTTCCACAAGTTCCCTGGGAAATTTTGAATATCCTGGCCACGATATTGGACTTCCTCTCTACTTCCCAGGCTAAGAAAGCCCTTTGGTGGGCCAGACATAAATTCTATCCTTGTTCCAATAAGCCTGGGCCCATGTTGGCTAGGAAACTTAAGTCTGCAGGCAAACCATATCTGCTGGTGCAGATTCGGACATTCTCAGATGGCTTCACTTCTAATCCAGCACAGATTGTGTTGAACTTTGCGGAATTTCTCTCTCCTCTATATGCCAAACTGGATCCATTCCTAGTAGACATAGCGGAGTCTTTCTTTCATAATCCTAACCTCCTACGAGACCCTTAATGCCAGCATCTCGGCAACGGAAGTGCTCCAGGTGATAAATTCCTTGAAATCCTCCACCGCCCCGGGTCCTGATGCATTTTTCGGCCTGTACTACAAGAAATTTGCACCCCTCCTGGTACCCTATTTGACCAATTATTTTAATGCATTGAAACAGGGTTCCCTTCCCTCCGCAGATGCTCTTAATGCGCATATTACCATGCTCCCCAGATCGGCGGACGACCCTTTTGAACCACAGGCCTTTAGGCCTATCTCTCTCCTGAGGACTTAAAAATCTTGGGGAAAATCCTGGGCAATCGTATCAATCAGTACCTAAGCCTCCTGGTCCATATGGACCCAGGTGGGTTTTGTCCCGAGCAGGCAGGCTGGCGACAACGTGTGGAAAGTGGCTCACCTTCATCTAGCTTCTCAACCACTGTAAAATTCCTGACTTTCCCCTTTCTACTTACAATTCGTGTTGAGCTGCTGGGGGTTCGGAGAAGCCTTTTTGACTTGGATCAAGGCCCTGTATTCAGTCCCATCGGCCTCGGTCAAATATGTCGGTTACTTTTCAGCCCCTTTCTCCATCCACTGGGGTACTAGTCAGGGCTGCCCTCTCTCCCCGGTGCTTTTTATATTAGCCCTCGAACCCCTTGCACTCCATCAGGACCAGAACATACCGTATTTTTCGCACCATAAGACGCACTTTTTTCCCCCCAAAAAGTGGGGGAAAGTCTCCCTGCGTCTTATGGTGCGAATGCTGTAAACCCCCCCTCGTCGCCGCCGGGAGCTCGCATTACACTGCGGGCTCCCGGACACCATAGAGCGCTGCTCTGATCTCACACAGTGAGAAGACAGAGCAGCCGCAGTACTTCATTTGGCCACTGGGGCTTCATTCGGCTCCAGTGGCCAAATGAAGTACTGCGGCAGCTGGAGCTTCTTCTTTCTGAATGGGATCTGGCTGCAGAGTGGAGCTCCACTATGTGCAGGGTGATGACATCATCACAGCGCAGTGGTGGCGGGAGATATGAATCTCCCTCTCAGCTCTGTCAGGCTGCATTTCATGGACACAGGTATGTGCTGTATTTCATGGATCTGGTGTATTGTGCTGTATTTCATGGATCTGTATTGTGCTGTATTTCATGGATCTGGTGTATTGTGCTGTATTTCATGGATCTGGTGTATTGTGCTGTATTTCATGGATCTGTATTGTGCTGTATTTAATGGATCTGGTGTATTGTGCTGTATTTCATGGATCTGGTATATGGCTGTATTTCATGAATCTGGTATATGGCTGTATTTCATGGATCTGGTATATGGCTGCACTGGTAAATATTTTAGTACACCATTTGGTTCAGAATATTTTTTTTTCTTGTTTTCTTCCTCTAAAACCTAGGTGCGTCTTATGGTGCGAAAAATACGGTAACTGGAGTCCCGTAGGCAGGCCATGAATAGAAGTTAAGCCTTTTCGCAGATGATGCACTTTTAACGCTGACCAATCCCATCACCACACTTTGTAACCTGCAGAAAGTCCTCTCTTGCTTTTCAGATATTTTAGGCCTGCGCATTAACCTAGACAAGACGGTAGCAGTCAGTACCAATCTTCCCTCTGACTTAGTCACATGCTTCCAATCCCACTTCCCCTATCGGTGGGCATCCTCCTCTATTGATTACTTGGGCATCATATTGACCCTGAATTACCAATCCTTATTTGCTGCTAATTATTACCCCCTTCTCCTCTTTGTCCATTCTTATGCAGTCCTGGGAGTGTCCATATCTATCCTGGATAGGCCGCATTCTATCAAAATGACAATCCTGCCCAAGATCCTGTACTACTTCCGCACTCTACCTGTGCTGGTCCCCTCACACGATATACACCTAGTACAGAAAAGGATCCTGCATTTTATCTGGGCTGATGAGCGCCCTAGAGTCTCTAGGACCACCCTTTTCACACACAAGACTCCAAGGCAGTTTAGGGGTTCCGAACATCAACAAATATTATTTAGCGGCTCTGATTTCCCAGCTTTCCCTGCTTCAGACCTCCGTAGACGTTCCCCTGTGGACGCTCCTGGAACTCCCTAACTGTGCGCCCCTGGCTCTCCAGGCTCTCCTTGGGCTTCCTCATAAACTACGCCCGCCCACCCTTGACCCCCTTATGCAGCATAGCCTGAAAACATGTAATTCTTTCAGATATTCAAGCAATTTCATGTCTCCCTTCTTGCCTCTCCTACCCATCCTTCACAGCCCCTTATTCCCTCCAGGTATGGACCAGCCACATGCCTTTTCCTGGTGGACAGCCCATGGCTTCACGCAAGTCCAGCACTTTTTGCCCTCTCGGTCCTTTCTGACGTGGGTGTCTATCTGAGAAATGCAGAAGTCTTCTCATTCTGAGTTTTTCCGCCATCTCTAACTCCAACACTGGATTTCATCCCTCCGTCGCACCTCTACCTACTCCTTTCGGAAAATGTCCTTTGAACAACAACTCCCTTGGCTCGCCTGGCCTAATCTCTACAATATATGCATCCCTGGAACGTGCCCTACTTCTCTCTCATATGTTTCATAGTGGAAGCTGGACTTTGCATCCAAAATAGACATGGCAGACTGGAGCAAGGCCTGGTCCTTCATAACAAAATGCTCATTTAACACTGCCACCTTAGAGGCGGCATATAAAGTACTCCTGTGCGGGAGCCAGTGAGTATTGCTAATGCCAACCCATCTTAACGACCGCTGTTTCCTGGGCTGTGGCCATCGCGGGGATGTTTTACACGTATGGTGGACTTGCCCGTGACTGATATGGTTTTGGTCCTGAGTGTTTGGTCTGCTACACACTCTGTTTCACCTGACTATCCAAAAGGATGCCAAGTTGGCCCTGCTGCATTGCCCCATTCTGGGCCTCTATGCTTGTCAGCAGAAATTGGCAACCTATTTATTTTTGTTGGCCAAGAGGACAATTGACCGTACCTGAAGAAAGCCTACGGTTCTTTTTCAGGGCATCAGAGAGCGCATGACAGATCTCATGCTCAATGAAAAGATGTCTAGCATTCTCTGCATTACACATGCCAAATTATCTGCATCTCCCATGCCAGATATTTAAAGGTTTGGGAACCTTGGCTCCAATACGCCTTTCCCATGCTTCCTCCAGCTAGCATCAGACGTCTGTGACTGACTAATCCCGAGTCCATATATCCCCCCATGTTTTCCTCTTTCTTTTCTTCCTGTTGCCTTACCTCTGCTCTCCCCTTTTATTTCCCTTCCATTTTGTCGTCTTCTTCCTCCTCTTTCTTCTGGGGTTACCATGCGCCCCCCTCCTCTGTCTTGTCCCTGAGTGCGTATTCAAACTGCGTTATTTTCAGGGATTTAGCAGGTCCAGGTTTGCCACCGATAGTGTACTTTTTTACTTGATACAAACATAGGTGTAAATTACAGTGGGACATTCAAATTTGCAAGACAAGTAGATTTCTAGACTGTAATACTATGCACCACTCTAACATTTTTACTTGATTTTGAAACCCTTTTCTTTAGAACCAGGGCATGGAACTGCCATTCTTGGGTCCACAGCTGGCCGGCTACAAACAGGGGTAAATTGCTTGCAAGGATTCAAGGAAGATAAACGCAACAAAGTCACTCCAGGTAAACCAGCATTATATATTTTTTGTATGTTTTTAAAGTTAACTGTTAAAATTTTCTTTGGGTATGTATTATTCATTACAGCATCTATACCAGCAAACTCACTGAAACTGGCTTTCAGTTAGATTTTACTTTGTAAATAAAGCCTTTGTAGGCATTATTGATAACATCTAATGAGCCCCATGTCACTGACTGCAGTGTTACATGCGCACTGTTCAGTACATCTTCCTGCCTTTTTCAGCATGAGGTAGTCGTCCCACTTGTATAATATAGGATATGTGTTACTGGCCAGATCATCAGGGGAAAAAAAATCCTAAAAAAAAACTCCAAAAAACAATGCAGCCACTACATCTATTTGGTAAGCTGCAATATATTACATTTTTTTGTTTTGGGTTTAATGCCACCTTAACCAGAACTTTGTGTTTCTCTTTTTTTCACGCTTTACTCTATATGGATTCCCATAAAGGGCAACCAGCTTCTTATTCCACCATTTCTTGGTGGCACAAATAGATTATTATATAGGCCTAAGAATAAGGTCCACCCTTTTCTGTCAAGGCATACTCTACTAGATCAGTAAGTGCTTCTTGGGCCTTTTGGACAGGGGCATATGTTTCTCAGATTTGCAAAGCCACCACCTGGTCTTCCATTGATACATACAATATATTCTCTGTAAAGGAAATTGTAGACATAGTTGTAAGTATCCAATAGAGCATGAAAAATTTGTCATATCATGGTTGTAGTTCAAATTTTTGTGATTTATTCCTAGTGTTATACTTGAACTATGGGCCATTCACCTCCTACGCACCAGCCTATGACTCAACCTTTGCAAACATTGGCAAGGATGATTCTGATCTAATTTACACAATGTATGGAGAAGACCCGAGTCTTCAGGGGACTTTCAGGTACAGCAGTAAAGTTATCTAATGTCTGTATATGTGTATCAGTCTCTGTACTTGTCTTTTGCAATTATTGTTGTTTGATTAGGTAAACAGAGATGTAGATTTAACCACTTGACCTCCAGAAGATTTACCCCCCA
>BLSH010321248.1:2353225-2386161 GCA_018402905.1 Glandirana rugosa | reverse complement strand
ATTTACCCCCCCCCCCCCCCCCCTTCATGACCAGCCCATTTTTTTCTATACGGCACTTCATTACTTTAACTGACAATTGCGTGGTCATACAACGCTGTACCAAAAGGTTTTAAGTCATTTGTTCAAGCTTTCTTTTGGTGGTATTTGATCGCTAATGCTTTTTTTATTTTTTGCGATAAAAACAAAAAAGGCTGACAATTTTGAAAATAAATATATTTTTTACTTTCTACTATAAAACATATCCAATAAGTCATTTTTAAAAAATCGAATTTCCTCATAAAGTTTGGCTATTATGTATTCTGCTACATATTATTTTTGTTTTAAAAAATCCAAATACGCTTATATCGATTGGTTTGCACAAAAGTTATAGCATCTACAAGCTATGGTATGTATGTATGTATATATGTGTATATATATATGTGTGTGTGTGTGTGTGTGTGTGTGTGTGTATATATATTATTATTATTATTATATATATATTTTTTTTTCAAACACCCTAGAGAATAAAATGGCAATTAAATAAAAAAAATTTTGGAAAAATTTCACTACTTTAAGAGTTAAAAATAAGACGACAGTAAAGTTAGCCCAATTTTTTAGTATATTGTGAAAGAGGATGTTGCGCTGAGTAAATAGATACCATACATGTTACGGTTGAAAATTGCGCACACTTGCGGAAGGAATGGCGACAAACTCCAGTACTTAAAAATCTCCATAGGCGACGCATTAAAAACTTTTAACGGTTACCAGGTTACAGGTGCAGAGGAGGTCTTTTGGTAGAATTATTGCTCACACTCTGGCGATTGTGGCGATACCTCACATGTGTGGTTTAAACACTGTCTATATATGTGGGGGCGACTTACATATGCGTTTTCTTTGCTACGCGAGCTCGCGGGGACAGTGGTGCTTTAACATTTTTTTTTTTTTTTTTTTTTTTTTTTTTTTAGCACTGTTCCTTTAAAAAAAAATCTGATCACTTTTATTGCTATCACAAGGAATGTAAACATCCCTTGTGATAGAGATACAGGTACTCTTTATGGAGGGATGGGGGGGGTCTGAAAGACCCCCCCATCCCTCCTTTGCACTTCACAGTATTCAGATCGCCAAAAATGGCGACTTTGAATACTGTCATTTTTTTTAAAACCAGTGCCTTTAGCCGCTGAGTAAACCGGAAGTGATGTTGTGACGCCGCTTCTGGAATTTGACGAAGGAGACCCGATCGGAGCCGATTCCGGCTTCCTTCAGGTCTCCTTCTAGCCGGCGGACGTGCCGGATCAGAGCTCCGGTGGGACGGGAGACCGGAGAAGAGCGGTGGGAGTTGGGATTTCCCCTCCCACAGCCCGGGATAGCGACCGAGCGGCTCCCGAGCCGGATCTGCCATTATCGCCGGATATCCGATCGCCCGCTCTAAAAAAAAAAACGTACCGGGATATAGCCTGTAGCTGCAGACTATATCCCGATACCTCCACCTAAGCCAGCCACCGTTTGTAAATGGCGATTTGCGTTGAGTTGATATAGGTTTTGTACTTGTGCATAGCTAGTGTTGTGTTGGAAGAACCCCAATCCTCATTACATTGCCACAACCCCACCCCCACTTGCACACTACACTACAAATAAAGATCAATCATTTTTAGGAATGGTACAATGCATTTTATTATTTTTGTAATAAAAATAAGATTGCTGGGAAAAAGATATGAATGTGTGTTTATTTCTATAAGACCCCTTTCACAATGAGGCGCTTAAAAAACTGCCCATAAAACGTTGGGCGCTTTTGCGGCAGTTTTCAAGCACTAGTGGTGCGCTTTTTTTTTTTTTTTTAGGTCACATGACCTTAAAAAGAAATAAACATTTTTGCGCAAAAGCACCTCAGTGTGAAAGGGGTTTAAGGCTGCAGCTGTGCTGCAGTGGAGGAGTGGTTAAAGGGTGATCTCAACCTTGATTTAGGCTTTGAGGTATGTTCTTTTGCAATAGGCGATTTAACTTTGGTTGTTAACTGCTTTGTGCTAACAAAAAGTTCTAAATGCTTCCCTACTGAGATATGTGTGAGACCATTTTTATTATGCAAAGCATTCGGTGTATATATAAATCTTCAAAATGAATTTGTATTTCTTAGCATACAGGAATTCATGGAGAATGTAACTAACCAACCGTATGGTATGGTGGACTGTATTCTTGATGCTTTTAGTGATGGAGAATATTCCAGAACAGAAAGAGTGCAGAATAAGGTAACTAAAACTTCTGACAACAATTTTACAAAGTCAGGTACCCTATATGATATTAGTATTGCTAATTTACTTATTTGAGGATAGTCCATTAACACATTATCAAAGAAACCTGATTTCTTTTTATGAGGAGGGAAGTAAAACCTAGGACTTTTGACCTAGGAGGTTTTGCAAAAGCCTTTGAAACCGTTCCCCACACACGGCTAATGTGTAAGGTAAAGTCTAACGGCTTGGAAAAATCAGTTTGTAAATGGTTAAAAGACAGAATTCAGAGACTTTGAAAAATGCAACAGACCTGCAACTGAGCAGTGTGAAGCATTCCATAGGATTTAATGGTCATGCGTTTTTTTTCTTCTGCTTTTTTTTACGCAAAAACAAAGAAAAAGTGATCGGCGTGAAAGCAGCCTATAGGGTTGATTTACAGCATGGCTGTTGAAGTCCAGATACTTAGGGACAGAGGCATCTCTGAACTGGTTCTTTCTCTGTTGCTAAAAGCAAGGAAGTCAACTTCTCACAAGATCTGTCATCAATCGAAGGCATATTTTGATTTTTGTAAGGCAAGAGATTTTCACCACAGGAATTTCTCAGTGGGACAAACCCTAAGTGAACAAAAATAATAAACCTTAATAATAAACCTTAGTGATAAGCTTAAACAACACAGATAAACTACATACCTTACCGAGATGTGCAAAATCACTTCTACAATGTAAAGCGATAACACACATATGCAAAGCTTGTGAAAAAAAATTATTAAAAACCTAATAATCCAAATAAAGCCCAAATGTATATGGATATGGAAGGGCAATGCATATCAAACAAACCAGAGAAATTTCCAAGCTCAACTTGCCAACCAGAACCAGCCTGCGATCAAACAAATATACCTATCTAACAGTATGTGTTAAAAACAGGTTTAGTCTGCAAGTGGAAAAACAGTGCAGCGCAACATATGATCAAGAGCGTCCATGTACAAACTCCATTAAAACAGTCCTTGAAATAGCAGGCAGCCTACGTGAGATGAGTGCTTATTGTCAAACAGACAGTGTTACAGGTGATTCCAGCCCAGCCACCACAGACAACACCAGCCTCTCATTTCATGCATTCGACCTATAAAAGTTTGCTCAGCATCTATCCACCTCCTGGAGCTCAAACCTCCAACGATCCAATGGTAAATAATAAAAGCTCCACATGACATGTATAAAAAGATAAGAGAGAATCTAGTGCTCTCCGTGTACACAAATTTATTAAAACACGGATGATAAATCACTTACAAACACTGTACTTAAGCCAAGTCCTGGCATGAAGACGTGTGATAAAAACGGCATTCCAAACCACAAAGATGGCCGCGGGTGATGTCATATGTGACTCCTCCCCCGTACGCGTTACTACATCCATGGGCGGGGACTTCTTCAGCAGGTTACAGAGATTAATAAATCTGTGTACACGGAGAGCACTCGATTCTCTCAACTTTTTATACATGTCCTGTGGAGCCGTTATTATTTACCATCGGATTGTTTGAGATTTGAACTTCAGGAAGTGGATAGATGCTAAGTGACCTTTTTATAGGTGGAATGCATGAGGTGAGAGGCTGGTGTTGTCTGTGGTGGAGGAGCTGGAATCACCTGTACCACTGTCTGACAATAAGCACTCATCTCACGGAGGCTTCTTTCTATTTCAAGGACTGTTTTAATGGGCTTTGCACATGGACTCTCTTGATCATATGTTGCACTGAACTGTTTCACTTGTATAATATCAAGTTTTATTTGATTTTCCTTGCAGTGTTCAGCTGCCAACTATTATCTACAGTTGAGGTGTAGTATTGATCTGCTCTGAATAATCTTATTTTTAGAGGTGTAGTCTGCACACATTTGCAAATACATGCGTAAGCTACGGGTCCCATCAAGACACCCCATTTTCTGTAGTTCCTAACCACTAACTCTAACAATTCTGACATTCCTCTCCTACATTTTTTTTGCTAGAAAACCACTTAGAACCCCCAAACATAATGGTGGGTGTTTCATTTTTTTTATGTCGCACAGTATTTGTGTAGCGTTTTTTGAAACTCAAGTTTTTTTTTTTTTCTTTTAATACACTTTAATAAATTTAAATGCACAAAAACACAATATAATACCCAAGATGGTGTTACACCAAGTAAATGGATACCTAACGTCGTGCTTTAAAATTGCGTCTGCCCATGGAATGATGACAAACTTCGGTACTTAAAAATCTCCATAGGCGAAGCTTAAAAGCATTTACAGGTTACCTGTTTACAGTTACTCAGGAGGTATGGTGTTAGACTTATTGCTCTCGCTAGAACGTTAACGGCAATGCCTCACGTGTGGTGCGAACACCGTTAACATGTGTGCTTAACTATGCATTCGCCTTTGCACAGGGGGACAGGGGCACTTTCAATTTTTGTTTGTATTTTATTTTATTAATTTTTCTTATTGATATACTGTCTCTTTAAACGTTGTTGCTATCACAAGGGACTCCTCACTTCAGGTTTCTTTGACCTAAACACGGTTGAAAAAAACGTGGCTTGGGGGAATTTTTTGCAGCTGCTTTTCTCCAGCCAGAACAAAAGCATTTAGAAGAGCCCCAGTGTGTATGAGACCTAAACAGAAGAGGGGAAAGGGGGAGAGAGGTGCCAGGCGATCAATAGTGTAAAGCAGTTTAATAAGTAAATATAAAACACAGTAACATGTTCAACTCACAGGGTGATCATGAGAGGCTGTCTGTGCCCAGGTAGGCTGCGTGAAGGATCCTGCACGAGATAGTGAGATAGTACAAACTGAAGGGAGCTGAATGACAGCTGTCAGACCCACTTCAGCTGAGGAAGGAGGCGTGAATTGTCTCTGAAACGTGTTCTGATTGGTCAGTTCTACTCTGGGTCTGACAGCTGTCATTCAGCTCCCTGCAGTTTGGACTATCTCACTAACTCATGCGGGATCCTTCTCACAGCCCACCTGTGCACAGACAGCCTCTCATGATTACCCTGTGAGTTGGACACTATTGATCGCCTGGTGCCTCTCTCCCCTTCCCCTCTGAGGGTCCCCTGACCCCAGAGCAGGCTGCCTGTTTCTAGAATACTACATATTTTTCTCATTGATTTTTTTTTTTTTTTTTGTATGCCTCTCATTCCCATCCAGACCGAGTATATAAGAGACATTGTTTCATATATATTTTCTTAACTATTTTCAGTCCACAAATCTGGATTCTAAAGTTTTTCTAGACAAGCTAGGGCAGCAGTGGGAATTTGTTTGTTTTTTGACCCGTATGAGGCCTAAAGCTGCAATATGATGAGGCCTGAACAGCCATCCAGTAAAATTGAATGTGTTAGAACAGAAGTATCAGGTGGCAGCCATGTAAATTTGAGAAACGGTAGCCTGATGTCATAATAACCAGATCTAGTGGAGTGCACCTTGACTGGAAAGGGTGGCATCCCATCTTTGAGACCATAAGCTTGAATAATGGTCTGTCTGAGCCACCAAGAAATGGTAGACCTAGAAGCTGGTTCACACTTATTCGTTTTTCCCAAAAAATTGCTTTTGAAAAACTGCTGCGCAAATATTGACATAAAAAAATGTAGCACACGCCTTTTTTTCTCTAGTGCCCCTGCTTACAAATATAATGTTTGGGGGTTCTTGCTAATTTTATTTAAAAAAAGCTGATTTTTACACTTATGTGCAAAGTGTCAGAAAAGGCTTGGGAAGCAAGTAGAGCTGCATGGTTAATCATTAAAAAAAATCTCGATTCAATTCCCCTCACAAACTTAATCCGGCATTTCCACAATTCTTGTAATAAGTGCATAAGTGCAGAGCCGTTCTCTGCTCAGAGTTGTCAAAAAAAAAAGGCAGCCGGCAAAGTTTATCACAACATTGCTCAGCACTGAGGCAAAAAAAAACATTGTATCATTTGTTTTTAGATCAAAGAGTTGAACTTCGGTCTGCAAATAAGGGCAGTTTAACCCCTAAAGACTAACCCCTTTTTTGTGATACTTGTTGCTTACAAGTTAAAATTAATATTTTCTCTTACGTTCACTGACAGACGCAGCCCTTCATTGACAAGTGGGGTTATATGCACATCCTACCAGGAGTAGACTAGGCAAATATAAAGAAAGCAAGCTGACCCCTCCCTGGGGGCCGTCCTCACTCTAACATATAACCCCCCTGCTGTGCATAGCATATCAGATTTATTATGCCTAGTGCAAGGAGTTAGACCTGGTTCCCTTATGGGATCTGCGGTTTCCCTTTTTTTGCTACCGCTTTTTGTTTTTCTCAAGCTATCTGATGAAGACTGCTATCAAGAAGCCAGCTGGGGCATAGAGGATATCCAGAATCCTGAACTCTCCCCAGCGCGGCTGACCGATGCAAACTACCCTTCTCTTTGGCGGGGTCCGCCGCATCGTGCCCGTTCCGTGCGGGTGGCCAGTGGGTGATCCCCACTTGCGCCCAGTGACCGGACCTTGTTCCCATCCAGGGGCCTGTGGCCTGCAGAATCCCTCTCCGGCAGTGGGAGGAAGGTCTGCAACCGGGTGGCTACGCCCGTCGGACTGGTGAGTGACCCCCTCTCTCCCCCCTAGGGGCGCAGAGGGGGGGCTGGGCGATTGTTAGCGTTTTGGGCCGGCCAGTGGGGGGGTTTTTTCTGGGCTCGGGTCTCCTCTGGGTGTCTTTGCCCCCCTCCCCCGCACCGCGCCTTAGAAGCCGCCATGCGGCGATCCACCGCCATTTTGAGGCAGATCGCCGCCATTCTGCCGTAGTCGCGGCATGTATACAGGCTTTGGCCTCTTGTGAACATTCGGCGGCCAAGTTGGATGTGCCTGGGAAGGAAAACGTGCGTTTTCAGCCGATACTTCCTCTTTCACCCTGGGACAGCGTGGATGGCACAGGCGGCGCAGACTCTTTTGACTGGCGGTCATTAGCACTCCTACTGGGACGCAGCACTTTGAGAGGCAACGAACAGCAAGTATGGCTGGGCTCTCCCAGGGGTGCTGGTAGCGGTGGGTGCAGTCCTCCTGGGTTTCCCCCCTGGTTGATCTGTGGGGCTGCTTTGTGGGGGTGTCAGGGCCTTTCCGCCTGTCAGTGTACGGGGGCGCAATGGCGGCTGAACCTGCGGGTCCTTTCAAAGAGGAGCCAGCGGAAGCGCAACCTGCGTTAGGGACTCTGGTGTCCCTGGATCAGTTAAGATCAGTATTTTTTCCCCGGGAGGTACCGAGCCGTGCTAAGGGGGCCCCTAAAAAATGTCCTCCACCTTCATCGGGGGAAGAGTCTGAGCCGGAAGTGGCCTCGGTGGTCACGGGGACCCCCGTGGAACTCTCAGAGGGTGAGCGGGGGCTCTTGGACGGCGAGGAAGACCAGGGGGCCTCGGTTGCGCACGAGAAGGCGCTGGTGACCGCACTGATCGCTGATATTCATGCGTCTTTGCAACTGGACCAAGCAGGGGAGTCGCAGGAGACTGCTTACGTTTGTGGGTCGGCTAGGCCACCCAGGTCCCCTTAGGGCTTACCCTTATGATCAATTTTTTGACCATTTGGTCTATAAGGAATGGCAGCGTCCGCACAATTCCTTCGCCCTGCCCAAACGCTTCGCTATACGCTACCCGTTTGAGGATAGTTTTGTATAGAAGTGGGCATCCCCCGCAGTGGACCCTCCGGTGGCTCGCCTGAATAAGGCAACGACCATTCCCTTGGAGGGGTCCCCCTCCTGTAAGGATCCGGCCGATAGGCGGATGGAGGCAGTGTCCAAAGCACTTTTCTTGTTGGCAGGATCAGCCACGAGACCAGCTATGGCGGCGCAATCTCTTACTGAGTGTGTGACTGAGTTGCAAAACTACTTGAGCTGCAGGAGGCTGCTTGAGGCGTCGCAGCGAGCAGACCATCTGGTAGAGGGTCTTCGGTACCTGTGTGACGCAGCTCTGGATTTGCTTCCCATGTTGTCTAAAATGTCTGTTTTCACAGTCATTATCAGACGGCTGCTTTGGTTACGCTCTTGGTCGGGTAACCATGCGTCTAAGAAGGGCCTCACGGATCTCCCCTTTCTGGGCGGTCAGCTCTTTGGGGCGCAGTTGGATGAAATCATTAAGGATTTCACTGGGGGGGAAGAGTACTTTTCTCCCGGAGCCCAGGCGGCGGGAGTTCCGCCGTAAGCAGGGCCCTGCTCCTTCGGGTCAGAAGAGGTTTTTTTGTGCGCCCGGCGCAGCGGGCAAGGGTTCGCGACCCGGCAAGTCTGCCTCTGGGCCCGGTAAACGACCCTGGCAGTGCAAGAGGGAAAAGGCAGAGTACAAGTCTTCCTCTGCATGATGGACTGCCCCCATCCGATTCCCGGGTGGGGGGCCGACTTGAGGTTCGCAGACAGGTGGACTGCCCACATTCCCGACCGGTGGGTGCAGGAAGTGGTGTCCTCAGGATACAGGATAGAGTTCAGCACTCTACTCCCAGACAGGTTCTTCCCATCGAACTTGAGACTCCCTCAGGGGCGGCGAGAGGCTCTCCTAGGGGCTGTTCAGGTGCTCTTTGAACAAGGGGTAATATTGCCGGTACCTCCGTTGGAAAGGTTCCGCTGTTTCTATTCAAATTTATTTGTGGTGCCCAAAAAGGGGGGGTCAGGCCAGTTCTGGACCTAAAAGCGCTAAACCACTTTGTGAAGGTGCGAAAATTCAGAATGGAATCCGTGCGTTCGGTCATGGCCGCCCTACACCAAGGGGACTTCATGGCGTCTCTGGACATCAGGGACGCGTACCTCCACGTTCCCATTTGTCTCCGGCACCAGCGCTTCCTGCGCTTTGCGGTGGGAGATCTACATTACCAATTCGTGGCACTTCCCTTCGGTCTGGCGTCAGCTCCTCGGGTGTTCACCAAGCTGGTGGCTCCGGTCCTGGCGTTATTGAGGCAGAGAGGCATCGCGGTGGTAGCCTACCTCGACGACTTACTCCTGCGAGCGGAGTCTGCCTCGGCTCTGGAGGAGAATGTGGCTATAACCATGGCCTCATTGAAAGACTTTGGCTGGCTGATCAATTTGCAGAAGTCGACATTGACCCCGTCCTGTCGCCTGGAATATCTGGGTCTGATTCTGGACACAGAGCAGGCAAAGGTGTTCTTACCTCCGGCCAAGTTACTGACACTGCAAGCAGCGGTGCGAATCCTGCTGTCACGCCGGTGGTCCTCCTTATGGTTCTGTATGCGGGTGTTGGGGCTCATGGTCTCGGCCTTGGAGGCGGTACCTTACGCCCAGAGTCACACTCTGCTCCTGCAGCGAGTGATTCTGTCACGGTGGGATAAGTCTCCGCTGTCCGTGGACCAGCTGATTAGATTGGATCATCAGACCAGAGGATCGTTGGCCTGGTGGCTTCGGGCTCCGGCTCTAACGTTGGGGAAGTCTTTTCTCCCCCAGAACTGGTCGATGGTCACGACAGACGCCAGCCTATCGGGCTGAGGGGGGGTCCTGGGGCAGCTATCTGCTTAGGGCCGTTGGTCGGCGCAGGAATCCCGCCTTCCGATCAATGTGCTGGATTTGAGGGCGATCAGGCTCTGCCTCTCCCACTGGACGGTGAGGCTGCACGGTGTTCGGGTTCAGTCGGACAACGCCACGGCAGTGGCGTACCTGAACCATCAGGGCGGAACGAAGAGCTCGGCTGCGGCTGTGAAAGCGGCTTTGATTCTTCGATGGGCAGAACTCCACGTGCCGGCAATCTCCGCCATTTACATTCCGGGCGTAGAGAATTGGCAGGCAGACTTTCTCAGTCACCAGACACTGGATCAGGGGGAATGGTCCCTACATCCAGAGGTGTTCCGCCAGATTTGCCACGAGTGGGGCACACCAGACGTGGACCTCATGGCGTCCCGGTTCAATCACAAGGTGCAGACGTTCGTGTGCAGGACAAGAGACCCGCTGGCGGCCGCCACAGGCGCGTTGGTAGCACCTTGGGGTCGGTATCGGCTCCTGTACACCTTTCCCCCCATCAAGCTTCTACCGCACCTACTGCGCAGGGTAGAAGCGGAGGGGATTCGGACAATCCTGGTAGCTCCAGATTGGCCTCGGCGTCCTTGGTACACCGACGTGGTGCGGATGGTGGCAGATGTTCCTTGGCGTCTTCCGCTGCACGAAGATCTGCTGTCTCAGGGACCCATCTTGCACCCTGCTTTACCCTCGCTGGCTTTGACGGCTTGGCTATTGAGTCCCAGGTGTTGAGGGATAGGAGTGTCGCTGACTCCGTGATCCCTACCATGCTTAAAGAGTGCAAGTGTACTTCTCATTTCTCACAAGATTTATCATCGCACCTGGAAGGTCTATATTGCCTGGTGTGAGGCAGGGGGTTGGAACCCTCGCTCTTACGTTGTGTCCCGGGTCATGGCTTTTTTGCAGCAGGGCCTGGATAAAGAATTGGCGTTGAGTACGCTCAAGGGTCAGATTTCGGCTCTGACGATGCTCTTTCAACGGCCTTTGGAGTCACATTAGTTGATTCGTACATTTGTACAGGGTGTACGCCATGTGGCTCCTCAGATACGGTCGCCTTTGGCGCCGTGGGATTTTAATTTGGTGCTTTCTGTACTGCAGAAACCGCCATATGAGAGGATCAGGGATATTCCCTTACAATTGCTGTCGCAGAAGGTGGCGTTTTTGGTGGCCATTACATCCGCTAGGCGGGTGTCTGAGTTGGCACATATAGAAAATATCTTATTCATACATTTATATTTATTACATGTACTGTATAGTGTGTGTTTGTGTGTGTGTGTGTGTGTATATGTAATTTTGTTCACTATACTTGTTTTACAGGCAGCAGCGAGTGAAACCTCTGCGAAGTTAGACTGTGTTGGCACCACTGACCAGTTTGCAAGTTTAAAGTCTGTGGTTGGTCTGGGATTATTTGAAGAGGCCTTTGATTCTCAAGGTGGGAAAACAACGTCAGTTCTCCAGCTATGGTTTGATTGTTATGTAATGAGCCTGCAGCTGCTGGGAGTATAGTATATGCATCTTGTACACAGTGGATTTCTTTCGCTATCTTGTACCCACATCTGTGATGTTTCTGCAACAAAGTCTGCTGCATTTTTGTGGCTGAATCAGTGTTTGAAAGGTGTACTCCAAGCTAGAGCCCAGAATAGACTAGCCAGTATCCTCATAGAAAGTTGTAGGCAGCAGTAGGTTCCCGGGGCCAAGGTAAAGCTTGTTCTGGCTGAGGGTCAGGACTAAGGATGGGTTTTAGGAAAAATGTTTTTAAAGATATTAACCACTTGTCTCCCCAGTGAGATTTTAAAATGGCACTTGGAGAGTGGCTATTTATCCCAGCGCTGTTTTAAAACCGCAAAGGGTATAAGGGGTTCAGGCTTAAATTGCTGGCTGTCAATGATGGCTGGCATCCAGCACATGAAGCATCAACTCCTGGGCTTCTGATGCTTCTACAGATCCACTGAGTTATATAAAAGCCACGATAATGTGATATTATTTTAGGCCCCTTTCACACTACCGCAACTCGAAAGACGCGCAATTTTGACGTAATTTTGCGGGTGCGATTTTGCAGCGATTTCAGGGAATGCCTGTGCAAACTTGGTCTATGGACCACAACTCACATGAAAGTCGGACCAAAGTGCAGGGACTACTTTGAAGTCGGGCCGACTTGAAGACGTACCTATATCAATGGTTGTCATTGGAAATCATGGGAACGACTTGTCATGTGACGTCTAAAGTCACAGGATAAGTAGCACAAGTGTGAAATGGGCCTAAATCAGAAGACTTAGTTGATTTATATTATGTGGTAAATATAGGGGGGGGTGCAAATTATGTAAATGGTGTGTTGGAAAAAATGTACAGGAATTTTTCTTTTTAAATATGCAATTTATTCCCAAGAAGAAACAAGAATATAAATGTGTATCCATATTTGCTACTGCCTTCCCAAAAAAACTCACGTGTAATGTTAGGGTAGACTACAAATTCGAAAATTCGAAAAGATGTGTGGAACTGAGACATCACTGAACTAAAAATAAAAAAAAAAAACCTGGGATTCCAGAGGGTTTTTTATTAATGTAGTTATGGCTGGGGAACTGAAATTTATGTTCAGCGTCTACAAATTCTGTACTAACACAATATAATTACAGAAGCAGAGAAGTTCCAGAGGAAGTTGGATGAAACCACTAAATTACTCTGGGAATTACAAGAGGTTCAGAATGAGCGCCTAAGCACAAAGCCTCCTCCTAATATGGTTTGTCTGTTAGCTCCATCTGTAAAGGAAGTTCAGATTGGTAAGTTTAAATAAAACGGTTTATGTGTTGAAAATGTATTACCTCATTAAAAAAATGATTAATTGTGCAAAAATGTATTTTGCCATTTATTTTGTGTTGGAAAAAGTGTATACTAATACATTCTTTAGCTACCTAAAGGAAGGTTGTTGCTAACCATACTTCATTTTAAACAAATGGCATTTCTTGCTATTGTATCTAGCCAGGTCTTAATTGGACATTACAAAACCACCTTTGGAAATGCAATACAACAAACTGCAAGACATTGTTTCTGTACATCAATTGCAAAGTTTGAAAGCACTACAGCTTTTCAAAAATGACATGATTTGAAATTTCTACCCAAATATTTTTGTAAACAAGGTATTAAGGCCAGTTGCACACGGACGTAATCATTTACTGCGGTTCTACTCAGGATGTTGTTGAATGGAAGAGCCTGAGTAAAATATTCTGTAAAGACCTAGCGTAAGCACACACATAATATTTCTCTTTATTGGCAGTGTTTTAATATATGCACCTACTGTATATGTATGTAAACATGTATAGATGCATAAACACACGTATGTGTGTAAATTACTGCACTCAGGGCCAGTTCACATCAGATGCAGTGCAGTGTGGTTTTTTTTTTGCATGAAAAACACAAGGAAAGTTAATCACATTAATGCCAATGGCATAGTTCACATCACTGCAGTCCGTTCCAGTGTGTTTCAGAAAGAAAAAAAAATGGCCATGCTGCATTTTTTATGTACAGAACTGTACTGGACCGCGGTAAAATCAGAACGTACCAAAAACGCACTGGAAAGCATAAAAGTGCACTGGAACATAACAAAAATGCACCGGAAAGCATAAAAAAACGCACCTGAACTAGCCCTTAGGGTTAAGAAAAAAAGGGGGGGGGGGATGCACTGGACTGCATCAAAAATGTGCATGCAGAACTCATCCTGACTCTGTTTCTATGGTGTGAACTGGCAATCAAACATAACATTTTCTGTATTTGCTTTACGGCTCCCTACTCATCGCTGTATCGCTGATCTTAACACCGCTGTGTGCATTGTTCCATAGACAACAATGCATCCTTTTCTAGATCAGTAAAAAAGTGGCGTTTTGTGCAAGAGGCTTTAATCCTTGAAGCTGCATTCACACTTTTGCGTAGCTGGAAGAAGCATTCCCGCTCGCGATTTTGGTTTAGAGATTCGTGTGCAGTTTTGCTTGTAGCATAGGGCCAGCCCATTCACTTGAATTGACTGCCCTATGTATATTTGAGGCCCAAAAATAAGCTCCAGCTCCTTTTCAGGCAACACGTTTCAAGTGATTTTCAAAGGCACAGTTTGCTGCGTAATCCTGTTGTATGACAATCGTGGCAGAATCGCATCGTGTTTGGGGGTGCCATTAGAGAATAATGGCACCCAAAGGCACATCACGCATTCTGACAATTCACAGGATGTGATTGGGGCCTTAGACAAGACCTCTTTTAGTATCTTCCCTGACGGTATGATTATGTCAGATTTTTGCGTCTCGAAGCGGTACATTGTTTTGCATAGAAATTTGGCGTTTTATATTGTAGGCCTGTAATTCTTAGGAATAACTCACTTAAATCTGTCCAAACAAGAGTCTAGTAGACAGCCCGGGGTATCATAAAGTTTGAAACACAAAATCATAATTTATAATATATATAATTATAAAAAATAACAATATAGTAATAAAACATTTTAATCAATAATGTAATCAAACCAAAACCACTGACATTTTCCCAAATAGGGGTGCAATATTACTAGTATAAACAAAGCGTCAAAATAGAAAAATAAAAGTAATGCTCCGTTCACATCTTGGTGATGCGTGTTGCGAGCGGAACCGCGACGATTCCTCCCGCAACTTGCATCGCTGAGATGTGAACGGAGCATTACTTTTATTTTTCTATTTTGACGCTTTTCTTTTTACATTTATTTTATCAGGGATTTATTTTATGGGGATCGCAGGGACAGGGTAAGTACATGCAGAGCAATGTACAGGGTATTCCCGAGTGTGGCTCGGGGTTGCCACTTTTGGTACAGAAAATTAACCCCCGAGCCGCACTCGGGAATACCGCCAGGGAGGTTAATTTGACGCAACAATGTTTAGAAACACATGTATTTACCTTCTTACCTTGTGGTGCTCTGGTCTTGGTTTCAGTTCCAACCAAGGACACTGTCTACATGTTAGTTTGTTCTTCCAATATTTTTGTAAGTTTCTAAGCCGATTTCACATGGGCTTCAGCTTGTATAAAAGCAGCAAACTTTTGCAAATCTTCAAGCAGCTTTATCTAAGCCTTTAAAGCACCCTTCAACTCCAGTTTGTAAATGTTGAATACAGATCCTAATGCCTAACGGCAGTCAAATTGACACTAAGTGACACTTTTTGGGTACCAGTAAAACCAATACAGTTATCAGTGCTAAAAAATCCGCCATCACTGTACTAATGACACTGACAGAGAAGGGGTTAACATCATGGGTAATCAAAGGGTTAAATGTGCTCCTAGGGAGTGCTTTCTAACGGGGGGGGATTGCTTTGGATGGGAGAAGACAGAGATTCATGTTCCTGCTTAGCACAAACACAGGATCTCTATCTCCCCTACTAGCAGAACGACGATCTGCCTTGTTTACATAGGCTGACCGCCATTCTGCCTCTCTCGATTAGCGGATTCCGGCGATTATCCCAAATATAGGCAATGAGCATGCCGTCTGGGAAATACCTGCCTCCAGTGCCTGCTCTTTTCATTCCATATTCATATTTCATTAGCAGTCTTAGCCCACGTTCACATCAGGCCATTTTGCGATGCAATTTGACTTTGCGGCGCCACACCGATTCCCAATGTATTACTTTTGGCGACTTCGGGCGATTTGAATAGACACCTGTGCATGAACCCACATTAAATCCGTCTCCTGAAATAATTTTTACCAGTGAAGGCAGCTGAAAAATATCGATCTTCATAGGTGAAAGCTAGTTATTAACAGAATGGTCTGTTCTGTTTTCTTATCTGCATTACTTTGAGCTCATGAACCTTGAGTTAAAGAAAATTATTTTTTTTTTGTAAAACCTGGGTTTTTCTTTTTGTTTTAGCGGACAAAGTAAATGAGAATCTGAAGGCACTGACCCAGCAAGTGCACCCAGGAGACATTGTTAGTGTTTCTGGAATCCGGAAGGCAATGGGAATTGTTACCCCATATGTGGACACAGAAGACATGGTAGTTGATCTGACAACAGGTTTGTTTCCCATTTGTTATTCATTTTGTTTTTGTTTTTTATTTTTTTTTACCTTCACTGCTAACAGTTAATTCAATCCCCATTTCTCATTACATAATCATGTATAATTGAGTATAATCAATGAGATGCTAAATTATAATTTCCGCGCTTAGGATATGTTTATTGTTATCACTGCTGAAAGTGATTGAGACTACTGCCTCCTCTATAACGTCCACTAGGTGGAGAGTGAGCTGATATAATTGAAATGCAGAGGTAGGTGGCGCGTCTGTGTGCTCTATTGGTGGGTATCTGTTCATATATTGTAAACAATGTATATAAAAAAAAAAACTTTAAATATGTGATTTCACACTAAATATTTACCATTGAATAATATATCAAAAGTTCTAAAAAAAAAAAAAAAAAAAAAAAAGTGCTGCGTGCTAAACAGTGCAAACTCCACAAAGTAAATTATAGTTGAAAGTCCAGAAAATTAATCTATAGAATAGTGTGAAAATGTATAAAAAAACTCATTGCCAAAAAAACATTACCCAAAAAGACCAAAAAGAAAAATGAATTATAAAAATTGCAATCTTGGTCCCTCTTTTAAAAAAAATGTGATTTCATAAACCTAAAAAATGAAAAGCTGTTGTCATAGCGTGTCAGAATCCAAAGGGACTGGTGCAAAAATTCAGACATTTTCTTGTGCATCAAAGTGGGTTCACACGTGCTCCCCCTTATGTATCTGTACAAACCGAAAGCCAGTACCCCTGCAGTGGTAAACCGCATATATACAGACTGCCCGGAGTCCTGGTCTCCAGATAAGGAACTCTCCTCAGCATAGAATCAGTTTTCCATCACGGCACCTGGTTCCAGTTAATGACCGAAGGTGAAGACAAACCCCAGGTAATCCAGATATAAAAGTGCAGCGCTAAATAAAGCAACAGAGTTCACAAGTCCATAGTAAAATCACACTGATAAAAGAGGATCAGTTCCAGCTGCTGTGAAGAAAAAGTTGATGTGACACACAACACCTTATACACACCGCTCTTACCCTCTTGTGTGTGACCCCCTGGATAAGAGAGGTCAGAACACTTTTTATTTAATATATAGGGTGAACACCCCTTCCTCTCTCAAGATTCCTCATTCACTACCACTAGTGCAGACAGCGTTCAGATAGCTTGGGTCCGTTCACCAAACAATAATATAGCGATCTCCCAGGTCAACATGTAAAGATGAAAAGCACCCACATAGCGTGATACAGGTTAAAACACTTATTGAGCTAAAAATAACTCGGCACACTCGCATGTATCCAGCAATTGTAAGGTGTCTGCCAGCTTCCAAAATGGCCAGGTAAGGTCTTCAGGGACAGGGCGGATACACTCGGCTGTAAACAAGCAGGATGCAGGTCCTTATCAGGAGACCAGGACTCCAGGCAATCTGTATATATATGCGGTTTACCCCTGCAGGGGTACTGGCTTCTGGTGAGTAAGTATACGTGTGGACCCACTTGGATGCACAAGAAAATGTCTGAATGTTTGCACCAGTCCCTTTGGATTCTGACACGCTATCACAACAGCTTTTAATTTTTTTTGTTTATGAAGTCATATTTTTTTTGAAAAACGGACAAAGATTACAATTTTTATCATTAATTTTTCTTTTCAGTCTTTTTGGGTAATATGTTTTTTGGTAATGAGTTTTTTTACACTATTCCATAGATTAATTTTTTGGACATCGAACTATGATTTACTTTGTTGAATTTGCACTGTTGGACACGCAGCACTTTTTTTTAGAAATTTTGATATATTATTCAATGGTGAATATTTAGTGTGAAATCACATATTTAAAGTTTTTTTATATAAGTGGTTTACAATATATGAACAGATACACACCAGTAGAGCACACAGACAGCGCCACCTACCTCTGCATTTCATTTATATCATAATCAATGAGATGCGTATTCACAAAAAATGTGTAGTGTGTTGTGCGATATCGGGAGTTAAAAACTTGCTCTGTTTCTCCAGCAGATACACAAGAAAGCCAAGCAACACCTAAAAATGGAAATGGAGTGCAGATTGTAACATAGTAACCAAGATGGACCAACTTGTATATTTGTACCATTTATCTTTTTAATTCAATAAACCTGGTAAATTTGTTTTTGTACTTGATGTATCTGAGACTTATTGGATGCAGATAGGGCAAAAAATAGATTAGAGATCCACGGCCTCCAATCTAACAGTGACCATATCCATGTAGATATCTCACAAACCATTATCTGTACATTTAACACCTTAATGTTCTCATTTTCTTTGCAGGAAAAATATGTGATTTGTTTATTTTTTCCATACAAAGCAAGTGATTAGCGTGTTCAGCCAAACAAAGGTGTGTACATTAATTAGGGCTTTTGATGCAATTATGGAGCCATGTGCTTTTGCTCCAAAGCTTATTTACCGCCTCAGCAGTACAAAGTGGATTTATGTGTTTACAGAAATGCACAGGATACTTTTTAAACCAAATAAACCAAATATAGGAAACAACAAATGGGCTTCGATTCTCTAAGGTGCATAAAGCATCATTAAGAGGTCTATTTTTGATATGTTTTCACACAACATTCAGCAAGTATTTACACATTTTTTTCAACTGGATCCAATCCGTAAAATGTATTAATTTTGTGCAAAAACATTTATAAATAGAAACCTATGTAATAAAGTGTGCCCTCATTTGTCCACTTACAGTACAATATGTGAAAGATTGTATAAATCAGGATTAGTATACATCACAATCAGAAGTGAATCAAATGCATCATACTTTCAAAAAAATATAGTTTGTATATGAGATGCAATAGTGAGTCTTTGTGTTAACTTTGCATTTACATAGTATTATCATTGACATATATAGAGAACTATAAGCAATGCATGACAAATTTAGGCACTGGGTTCTGCATTTGGCACTTTTCAGAGCTGCGTGTACTAACTCATTAGCTATGGAGCAATTCCAAGCCCAGAGCTGTGGCACAGCCCCAGGTGTGATCCTCTCTTTAAAGACAAAGGCTCCATCCACACCATGGCGTTCCTTTTTACGGGCGGAATTGCTGCAAATTGCGGGGCACCCTTGCGATGCCTGTTACTTTCAATGGCACCCAAATTGCAGCATGATTTTGCCACGATTGTCGCCCAACGAATTGTGGTAAAATCTTGCAAACAGAATCGCCGGGCGCCTGTCGCACAAAAGAAGTTAAAGAACTTTTTTGGCAACAGGCATCCCGCAATTCTGTTTGCACGATTTTACCAGGCTAAGGACCAGGAGTTCCCTGTTACTGGAACCACTGGGCGCCATTTACTATTCCTGCTTTCCGTTGGTTGATAGTAGAATGGGTTATTGTTGAGAGAGTGCTCAAGTCACCTGCTGGGTGGAACGTTGTGAGCTCCCTGCCCTATTTTATGTCATTCAGCATAAAGGAAGGACCTTCCCATTACTATATAAAGTTTTTGGAAGGCACCACAGTCACAACTATTTCCTTAAAAAAAAAAAAAACTGTATTCACATAGTTTGCACATTAAAACTATGTATGGAAAAAAATGTAAGATTGTACAGATAACAGTGACTTCCATTTGGGAGAATCCTTCAATGATACATAATGGGTGTCCCCAATAGAGCACTTTTATAGCGGCTGTGATAGGCTACATGTTGCTCAACACGTTTTGCAGGCTCAAAGCGTTCCGCTACCTCAGGAGCTTAGAGGGTCGTGTGACTTTAGAAAGATCAAAAAATATTTATTAAGATTTATGCAAAAATTATATCAAAGCAAACATTTATAACATGATGCTCAGAGGCGCACACCACCTATACAGATATATAGAAAACAATGGTGTAGGACTTCCAGAGACAGCCTGGGTGGAAAAATGGAATGGCTATGCACAGCCCCCCCGAACACTACAGGCACCTATGATAATCCCAAGTATTAAAGAAGTGCATTAACTAATCTCTATAAAAAATATTTTGAAATCTGAAGCATATCTACACCCTCGTATAATAATAAAAATGGTAGACTAATTCCAATAATGCTACTGCTTATATGCATACAGTATCTCACAAAAGTGAGTACGCCCTCACATTTTTGTAACTAATTTAATTATATCTTTTCATGTGACAACACTGAAGAAATGACAGTTTGCTACAATGTAAAGTAGTGAGTGTACAGCTTGTATAACAGTGTAAATTTGCTGTCCACTCAAAATAACTCAACACACAGCCATTAATGTCTAAACCGCTGACAACAAAAGCGAGTACAACCCTAAATGAAACTGCCCAAATTGGGCCCAAAGTGTCAATATTTTGTGTGGCCTCCGGCACTGCCTTAACCCTCTTGGGCATGGAGTTTACCAGAGCTTCACAGGTTGCCACTGGAGTCCCCTTCCCCAGGGGTGCGCATCTTCACTGGTCTCCGGATTCGATTACTATTATCTGGTCTTCAATTCGTTTCCGCTATGCATCACAATTTAGGATACAAGGGCGGGTTGGAACTGAGGGATGGAAGAATCCATGAATAAGAAAGGAAGGATGGGAGAAGTCTGGGGGTGGAGATGGAGGAATCTATGGACAGGAATAGAAGAATGGGGAAGTCTGGGGATGGAGATGGAGGAATCTATGGACAGGAATAGAAGGATGGGGGAGTCTGGGGATGGAGGAATCCATGGATAGGAACAGAAAGATGGGGGAATGATGGGTGTAGAGGGGTGTGGGTGGTGATGGGTGATACTGGGTGTAGAGGGTGTGGGTGGTAGTGAGGGGTGTGGGTGTAGATGGGTGTCAGTGGGTGGGTATAGAGGGGTGTGGGTGGTGATGGGTTTAGAGGGTTGTCAGTGGGTGGGTGTAGAGGGGTGTCAGTGGTACCTCATTTCTTCCTAATTTTCAGATCAGTGATTAAAAACCCAAATTACATGTTATTCTTGATGCACAGTAAATATGTAGCAACATATCGCATTTCTCACGGTCCCTCTCTTGGCACTCGTGTGACCACCCAGCCCGCCTCTCTCGTCTCCGGCTGACGTCAGCGGTGGATTCTCAGCCCCACACGCTGACTGTAGCTGACAGGTCAGAAAAAAGGCAGGCGGGGCTGAGAATCCACTGCTGACATCAGACGGAGATGAGAGAGGCAGGCTGGACGATCACATAAGTGCCGAGAGAGGCACTGTGAGAAGTGCGGTATGTTGCTACACATTTACTGTGCATCAAGAATAACATGTAATTTTGGGTTTTCAATCACTGATCTGAAAATTAGAAAGAAATGGGGCAGACATCCGGGAAGTTAGCAGTCACGGACAGCGCCAACAATAACACCACATACAAGAAGCAATAACAGTAGGCTCGGTTCACACATAGGCGACTTGTCAGGTGACTTGAGTCGCCTCCATGCACTGCAATGGAACTGTTCTAATAGGCGAGACTCAAGTCGCTCCGACTTAGAAAAAGGTTCTTGTACGACTTTGAGGACGACTTGCATTGACTTCTACTACAGAAGTGTTTTTCAAGTCACGCTGTGCTGGGGTCACGCTGAGTCAGATCGCCTATGTGGGGCAAGTCGGATAACATCACCTGGCAATCGATTATGGGCAGTCCCCGCATTGTGGAAGGCCGTATCACAATGCATCGATTCATTTCAGCATCCCTACTTCCACTCAGTTTGAGGTTGCTCCACAGATTCTGAATAGAGTTTAGGTCTGGAGACATGCTTGGCCAGTCCATCACCTTTACCCTCACCTTCTTTAGCAAGGCAGTGGCCGTCTTGAAGGTGTGCTTTGAGTCGTTATCATGTCGGAATACTGCCCTGCAGCCCAGTCTCCGAAGGGAGGGGATCATGCTCTGCTTCAGTAGTTCACAGGTACATGTTGGCAATCATGGTTACCTTAATGAACTGTAGCTCCCCAGTGCTGGCAGCACTCACAGTCCACCACCATGTTTGACTGTATGCAAGACACACTTGTCTGTACTCACCTGGTTGCCGCCACACACGCTTGACACCATCTGAATCGAATACGTTTATCTTGGTCTCATGAGCCCACAGGACATGGTTTCAGTAATCCATGTCCTTTGCCTGCCTGTCTTCAGCAAACTGCAGGCTTTCTTGTGCATCATCTTTGGCAGAGGCTTCCTTCTGGGATCACAGCCATGCAGACCAATTTGATGCAGTGTGCGATGTATGGTCTGAGCACTGATAGGCTGACGTCCCCCCACCCCTTCAACCTCTGCATTGCTGGCAGCACTCATGCATCTATTTCCCAAAAACAACCTCTGGATATGGCGCTGAGCATGCGCACTCAACTTTTTTGGTCGACCATGGCAAGGCCTGTTCTGAGTTGGACTGGTCCTGTTAGGCCGCTGTATGGTCTTGGCCACCGTACTGCAGCTCAGTTTCAGGGTCTTGCCAATCTGCTTATAGCCTAGGCCATCTTTATGTAGGGCACCAATTCTTTTTTTTCAGATCCTCTGAAAGTTCTTTGCCCTGAGGTGCAAGGTTGAACTTTCAGTGACCAGTATGAGAGAGTGAGAATAACACTAAATTTAACACACCTGCTCCCCATTCACACCTATGACCTTGTAACATTAATGAGTCACATGACACCGGAGGGAAAATGGCTAATTAGGCTCAATTTGGACATTTTCACTTAGGGGTGTACTCAATTTTGTTGCCAGCGGTTTAGACATTAACCACTTCAATACTATGCACTTAGGCCACTTTCCTACCAGACCAATTTGCAGCGTTCAGTGCTGTTGGCTTTGAATGACAATTGCACGGTCGTGCGACACTGTACCCAAACAAATTTTTTATGATTTTTGTTCCCACAAATAGAGCTTTCTTTTGGTGGTATTTGATCACCTCTGCAGTTTTTATTTTTTGCACAACAAATAAAAAATACCGAAAATTTGGAAAAAAAAAACATTTTCTCAGTTTCTGTCACAAAACTTTGTAAATAAGTACATTTTCTTCAACACTGATGGGCACTGATGAGGCTGCACCGACCGGCACTGATGTGGTGGCACTGATGATGAGGCACTTATATGCAGCAATGGTGGGCACTGATAAGCAGCACTGATGGGCACTCATAGGTGGCACTGATGGGCACTGATAGGGGACACTGGTGGGCAAATGCACTGATAGGGGCCATTTCCCTGGTGGTATAGGGTGGCATCTGAAGGTGGCACTGAGTGCCATCCATATTGGGCACTGTGGCCCTTACCTGGTGGTCCTGATCGGCTCCTTGGTGGTCCCTGGGTAGGCCCCCTGGTGGCCTAGGGTGGCGATCTGAGGGGGGGCTGCACTGATAAACCATCAGCACAAACCCCCCCCCCTGTCAGGAGAGCAGCCGATGGGCTCTCCACTGCTCAGGTCTGCAGACCCGAGTACAGGAAAAGCCGATAAACGGCTTTCCTGTTTACACTGTGACCAGCGCTTTACCGAGATCAGTAATGCGGGGGATCAGACTGACCTTCCACACCACCGATCGCCGCGATGTGCGCCCCTCCGGGAGCACGCCGGCATGTTATCCTGAGGACGTCATATGACGCCCAATCAGGATAGCTCAACCACTTCCCGGCCGTCATTCTGAATATGGCGGTAGGGAAGTGGTTAATGGTTGTGTGTTGAGTTATTTTGAGGGGACATCAAGTTTGCACTGTTATACACGCTGTACACTCACTACTTTACATTGTAACAAAGTGTCATTGTGTGATGTCACATGAAAAGATATAAAATATTTACAAAAATGTGAGGGGTGCACTCACTTTTGTGAGCTACTGCATGTCTTAACTATAGGAGCAGATGTTTCAGTGATATCTATAATAAAAATAAATGTAAAATTATCCCTAAAACTAAATTGCTCATAATAGGGTACCTTTAAACTAGGAATCAGAGGTTCCTTATAGGTGTTATTTGACTATATGGGTTCAGGCCATAACTTTGTTCGGGGATAAAAGAAAAAAAAAGCTGCATGTCATCCCTGGTTCAAATCGGTGTGTGATCGTGTCCAAGGTGCTGTCAGTGATGTGCCATATCCTGATGGGGATTCCATGTTCCCCTGTAACCACTTGACCTCTGGAAGATTTACCTCCCCCCCCCCCCTTTCACGACCAGGCCATTTTTTGCGATGCGGCACTGCATTACTTTTTTTTTTTTTTCCAAAATTTTAATTGCATTAGATTACAGCAAAAAGTATATATACAGTTTCACTACAGTAGTTGCATATCAAGTCTTTTTACCTACACCATTCATCATGGTGTTCATCATCAACTGTGTCCAGTTCTGGAGACCTCACTTACAAAAAGATATTGATAAGATAGAACGAGTTCAGAGACGGGTAACAAAAATGGTGAAAGGTCTGGGGGATAAAACATATCAAGAGCGACTTCAGGAACTTAATATGTACAGTCTGGAGGAAAGAAGGGAGAGGGGAGACATGATTGAAACCTTTAAATACCTCAAGGGGGTGAATAAAGTTCAGGAGGGCAGTCTTTTCAATATGAAACCAAAATCAAGAACACGGGGACATGACCTCAAACTAACTGGGGGGAAGTTCAAAACTAATCTTAGAAAGTATTATTTTACTGAAAGGGTGGTTGATGTTTGGAATAAACTACCAACAGAGGTTGTGAGACAGTCAACAGTAAATGGCTTCAAAGATGCTTGGGATAAACATAAATCCATAGTCAGACAACAAGGTTAATGTAAAAAAAATAAATAAATAAATAAAATAAAAAGGGGCAGACTCGATGGACTACTCAGTCTTTTTCTGCCGTCACTCTTCTATGTTTCTATCATACCTCAATACATTCCCCACGCTATATCACCTTCCTTAACCACTTCCTTACTGGGCACTTAAGCCCCCCTCCTGCCCAGACCAATTTTTGGCTTTCAGCGCTGTCGCATTTTGAATGAGAATTGCGCGTTCATGCGACGTTGTACCCAAACAAAATTTATATCATTTTTTTCCCACAAATAGAGTTTTTTTTTTTTTTTTGTGGTATTTGATCCCCTCTGCGTCAATTCTGATCACCGCTATAAACAAACAAAGAGAGATGATTTTGAAAAAAAAAACAATATATTTTCCTTTTTGCTATAATAAATATCCAAAAAAAAAATATTTAAAAATAAAAATTATTCAACAGCTTTGGCCGATTTATATTCTTCTACATATTTTTTGGTAAAAAAAAATCACAATCGGCGTATATTGATTGGTTTGCGCAAAAGTTACCGCGTCTACAAACTATGGGAATTGATTTATGGCGTTTTTATTATTTTATTTTTTTTTACTAGTAATGGCGGCGATATGCGATTTTTATCGGGACTGCGATATTGGGGCGGTTATGTCGGACTTTTTTGACACTTTTTTGGGACCAATGACATTTATACAGCGATCAGAAATTTAAATGTCCACTGATTACTGTATAAATGTCATTGGCAGTGAAGGGGTTAACCTGCAGGGGGCAGTGAAGGGGTTAACAATGTTCCCTGGGTGTGTTCTAACTGTGGGGGGGCGGGGCTGGTTGGGACATAACAGATCTAACTGATCCCAGTGACGGTGATCAGTAGATCTGTCATGTCCCCTGTCACAGAATGGAGAACCGCCATGTTTACAACGGCGGTTCCCCGTTCTGCAGGTCTGACAGGGAATCGCGGGTCTCGGGCGGACATCGAGTCCGCCCGACCCGCGGGCACGGCCACGCAGCGTGCGGCGGGCGCGCGCCGCCGCCTGTGAGTGCGTGCCAAGAGCGCGCACATGGCCAGGACATCCACCCGGCATTTCAGATCCGCGCTGGAGCCGTACTTTGGCTATAACGCGGATCTGGACGGGTTAATTCATTTGTTTTCCCTAATTCTTCCCTTCCTAACGATTAAATTATCTTATTCCAGAGTCACCTGGGAACTACACTAAATATCCCATGATTTATGATACTTATTAGGTGTCCTTCTATGTTCCTACATTATCTTCTCGTATGGTATATCTGATTAATTGCTCTGATCCATTGATTTATAGTTTGGGCCATTGGTTGCATCCATCTCAATGATATTTGTTTATGTGCCATAAATAAGGTTTCTTGTAGCATAATCCTATTACATACTGACCACTCCTCTACCTCCTAGTCTTCCCAGTACACATACTTCCAAGGTACATGGTATTCATAATACTAGCTAATGTATCTATCACTTGTTGCCAATATTCACCTACTTTAGGGCATGACCACATCAGATGTATAAAGTCCGCCTCTGGGCGATGACGTTGTTTACAATCAGATGAGCTCATTCTTCCAATTCTATACATTTTCTGAGTTAAGTATGTTTGATGAATAATATACAATTGAATTAACTTATTAATGACAGGAGATACTCCCGTATGTGAAGAGCAAATTCTATCCCATTTTTCCTCTGTTATATCAGGGATTATGTCCTGCCATTTATCTCTTATTTTAAGTGGCATTCCACTCAGCTTAGCCCCCAGCAACTGGGAGTATAAAACAGATATTAGGCCCTTTGGTCCTTGCGATCTTAACCACTTGACCACTGGGCACTTAAACCCCCCTAACAACCAGACCAATTTTCAGCTTTCAGTGCTCCCACATTTTGAATGACAATTACTCAGTCATGCAACACTGTACCCATATGAAATTTTTGTCCCACCGCTGGGTTTTTTATTTTTTGCGCAATAAATTAAAAAGACCGAAAATTTTGTAAAAAAATGCATTTTTCTTCATTTCTGTTATAAAATTTTGCAAATTAGTAATTTTCTTCATAAATTTTATACTGCTACATGTCTTTGGTGCCAATCACTGAAAATTGATCACACCTGATGTACTGACGGCTTATCTAATTTCTTGAGACCCTGTCATGCCAGGAACATACAAATACCCCCCAAATGACCCCTTTTTGGAAAGAAGGCATTCCAAAGTACTTAGTAAGAGGCATGTGAGTTTTTTGAAGTTGTAATTTTTTTCCCACAATTCTTTGCAAAATGAAGATTTTTTTTTCACAAAATTGTCATTAACAGGTTATTTCTCACACCCAGCATATGCATATCACAGATTACACCCCAAAACACATTCTACTACTCCTTCTTAGTATGGCGATACCACATGTGTGAGACTTTTACACAGCCTGGCCATATACAGAGGCCCAACATGCAGGGAGCACCATCAGGCGTTCTAGGAGCATAAATTACACATTTCATTTCTTGACTACCTCTTGCACTTTTGAAGGTCCTGGAGCACCAGGACAATGGGAACACCCAAAAAAATGACCCCACAGTCCAGAGATTTATCCAAATGCTCCAAGGAGGGGTTATTCCACATAGGGCTCTAGAGGTGTGTCTTTAAAGCACATTCATTTTTTTTTCCTCTCTCCATATTACTCTAGACAATTTTACTTTGGGTATTTTTATTCTAGGTAAACCAGTAGTTCTAGCTTCCAACTCGATCATTAGATCTTCCACCTGTAGCATCTCCAACAGGTGTCTGTCCACCCTGTTTCTTTGATACTGTGTCACCCATGTCTTTAGTAGTTTGTTGTCACTCTATATAATATATAAAATGTCTGGAAGTGCTAATCCACCCTCATTCTTTGGCCTTTGTAATGTTAGTTTCAGTTTACATCTTCCATTTGCCCATATAAATCTTATAAAATAAGAGTGTATCTTTTGGAATATATACTTAGGGATAGTAATTGGAGAATGCGAGAGGATATATAACATTTTGGTAAAAGTATCATTTTAATCAACCCAATACTTCCCACTACTGATATAAGCAATTTCTTCCATACTGTCAGTTTTTCCTTAATATAATCTATCAGAGGATTAATATTAGTTGCTATGAATTCCTTAGGTTGAAGATGAATATTTATTCCCAAATATTTAAATGAGTGTACCACTCTCTAAGTGGTGAGTGGACCCAGCTTTCTCCTGTATCTTGGTATAAAGGCATTAGCACAGACTTTTGCCAGTTTATCCTGAGACCTGAATAGTTCCCAAAACTGTCTATTATTCTCATTGCCTTTCTAAGTGTTTTCTGTGTATCTCCCCATATATAGAATGATGTCATCCGCTGTTTCGCTTTCGTCTATATAGCAAGGTTACTTTGCAGTATAAGCAAGGAAGTTTAGACCGGTTTTGTGTATTAATGAGCTTTTACTGAACAAAAATGCTGTACATACAAAACTATTACAATATTAGGAATACAAATCAAGACTGACAGATTTCTATAGCAAATTAGCCAACCAACAATCTATAGTCTGTAACAACAGAAATACACTTAAATGTTACTTAGCTTCAGTTACTGTATTCGTGATCCCCATTAACAACGATCTTCTGGAGACCAGGCACTTTTCTTTATGATGACCCTTTCAATGCTAATCCATGGTGAGAGTGTGCTCTGCTCTTCTCTGCTCTTCTTTTACATGGCTCAGTTCGTTTACAATGGTTACAAACCTTAACGACGGACTAACCGAAAAAATATCTGAATGCCTGTGTATTCCCAAATTCTACCTCAAGACTCTGCCATTACAAATATACAATTGTTTACAGTATCTATAGAGACAACTGTCAAACTGTAAAACAACAATGCTAACAAACTCATTTACCTTAACAATCAACTGACAACTGTCCCATTGTTTCAGGACAGCCTGTGTTACCAAGGCATTTGTTTGAGACGCATCCTCAAACAAACCTGATCTGTTAAAATGAGTCTGATAGATAAATCATTTGTTCATACAATATATATTTTATATCAAACGCAACACATCCGCATATAATCCTAAGTGTTCTGTTCTTCCCCCTATAGCAATTCCCTTATATAATTTAGACTGTCTAAATTTCAGAGCAAGAATTTCAATTACAATGGCAAATAAATGCAGGGATAAAGAGAATCCCTGTCTTGTTCCTCTATATCATCTGATCGGGGTGGACAGTAATCCATTCACCAGAAGGCTTGATGCCGGGGTCCTATATAGTATCTTAACCTATTTCTTAAAGCCTTCTCCAAATCCAAACTTTTTTAGAGAGCCCTGTAGAAATGGCCACTCTACTGAGTCAAATGCCCTGGCCGTATCCAACGATGTCAGGGCACCCGATCCAGATGTGTTCTCTTTCAATTGAACCATCAATTGTGTTCTCGTGATGTTTACTGAAGTTGATTTCCCCGGCATGAAGCCCGTCTGGTTATCATGGATAATAGAATGGATCGCTGTATTTAATCTCCCCGCCAGAATTTTTGCCAAAATTTTGTAATCACTTTTTAAAAGTGACATGGTCTATATGAGGAGCATTCATTCTCATCGTTACCTGGTTTAGGAATTAGCATTATTGTTGCTTCGTACATTGACTGCGTTACTTTAACTGACAATTGCGCGGACATGCGACACTGTACCTAAACAAAATTTGGGCTTTTTTTTAATCCCCATAAATAGAACCTTCTTTAAAGGTTCTTCTTTAAAAAAGGCAGACAATTTTAAAAAAATGAAACAATAATTTTTACTTACTGTTATAAAACATATACAATAAAAAAATTGAAAAAATCACATTTCTTCATCAACTTAGGCCACTATGTATTCTGCTACATATTTTTGGTTAAAAAAAAAATCCTAATAAGTATATATTGATTGGTTTGCGCAAAAGTTATACCGTCTACAAACTATGGAATATGTTTATTTATTTTCTACTAGTAATGGTAGCAATCAGCGACTTATAACGGGACTGCGATATTGTGGCAGACAGTCGGGACACTAACTGATACTATTGGCATTTTTTGGGTACCAGTGACAATAATACAGTGATCAGTCCTAAAAAGAAAATGTACTGTCACTGTACTGACACTGGCAAGGAAGGGGTTAACATCAGGGGCGATCAAAGGGTTAAATGTGTGACTGCTCACAAAACTGGTCCCTGGTGCGAAAAAGGCTGGGGGCTGCAGTCTTAAGGGACAGGTTTTGGCCTTACTAACTCTGTTCCTGAATCCTTTGGCTATGTTTTCCCTTATTAGAACTTTTATTCAAGGTGTCTCATTAAAATCAGTCCCCATTACAGCACTCTGGTACCTCCAATACCCCTATGTGCTCACTCCACCAGATTGGCTGGAGTTTGACATCAAGCATCTGTTGCCCAGCTTTGTAAGTTTGCCAACCTTTCCCGGGTCCTGTTTTCTCCTGGTTATTCCAGGTAGAAGTCCAGGCCTCTATATGCAGCTTTTGGCCTCAGGGTTCCTTTCAGCTACACTCTTGACTCTTAATTGTTTCGTTTGGTCTGTGGGCACAGTTCTGTTTGCAACTGTACTCTGATTTAGATGAGAAGAATTTTGATTCACCTGTAAATTTTATATCTTAGAGTACAGAACAGGATGCAGGCCACCCTCTCTTCTGTTCCTTGGTTTCCCTGCATCGCTTGCTAAAAAAAAAAAACTCACTGTGGGGTGGCAGTATAGTAATGTGCCCAGGGGGGATGCCCAGTAAAGCTTTGCCAGTGTCCAATCACCTGACGGTACATGCCTATAACCCAGGGTCTATGAATACTTTGGGGTTGATTTACCATACAAATAGACTGTGCACTTCGCAAGTGCAGTTGCTGTTATTAGAGCTTAGTAAATGAGGGGAAATTCTGCTGGGCTTCCATCATCCAATCATGTGCAAGCAAAAATAATTTTTTCCTTTTTTTTTTCTTTTCTTTTCCTTGCATGCCTGTTTGGTATTCTTTACTAAGTAAAGCTTCATCTCATTTACAAAACTGTGGAGCAACTTCACTTAAAAAAGGCACATTCTCTTTGTGTTTAGTAAATTAACCCGTTTTATGTCCTGTACTGTATTCCAAATTATGGAAATTACAGGTAAGTCTAAATGCCTCTTCCTCTACATACGTCCCTACAACATTTCTTGGAATAAAATACACTTACCTGCCTGTTCTCAATCTGCTGTAGAATGTACACTGAGCTGCACATGCTCAGCTCAGTCTACATTTTGGCACACTGCCTGTGTTCTGGGATGACTGCACTCCTGCACATTCACAGGAATGACGTCTTCCTGCGCTGGCCAGTCAAGACGGTCGAAGACTGGCATTGCAAAAAAGTTAGAAGATACTGGCGCAAGCAAGACCTTGCAGGTGCCAGATGTTTGGAACTAAGGTATTTATGCCTTTAGTTCCACTTTTAAAGGATAAGTTCACCTTTTCAAAAAAAATAATAAATGCACATATTTTTGCAGGTAAAAAAATTTGCATTTATTATCATTTGTTGCAGATCCCTGGTGCCATGCAGGTCTCCTGCAGACCTGTCAGTGTATAGGCTTGCTTGTACCTTGTATGAGAAAGCTGATAAATGCTGACTGGAAAAATGAATGAACTACCATAGTGAAAACTACAAGCCGAGTTAGCGGGTTAAAATAAAAGGAGGAAAAAAATAAATAAAACTAGGCATTAATCTGTGTCTTTACTTTTGGAGTTCAGACTTCTACCGCAGAAGATCCTGTATGTGTTTTCATCACATCCCACCAGGGTTGTCACCTTCCATCTGCCATAATAAGGGGCCGGGGGTGAGAAAGGGGATGACAACTATATTTAGGGCTCATTCACACCAGCAGCACGCTAAAACAGGCCATATTTTCATGGGGGGGGGGGGTACTGGTGGCCATTGTGGAGGCGGTGCCTCACCTTGTTACATCACATAACACTTAACCATTTTTTTTTTTTAAACAAACAACATTACTTTCATTACTACGTGACTGATGGTGACATGAGGCAGGGTGTTGTTTTATCTGTCCCAGTAGTGAGCCTGTGATCTGTACAGATTAATGGAAGACACTGCAGATGGTATGAATGGGGGTGGGAGAGAGCGAGGAGGATCACCAACTAGGAATACAGGGGAGCAGAATTCTGGGGGTGCCATGACTTCTGGGTTGGAGGCCCGTGTTCCAACTAGCCATAGATGGGAAGCATTGTGTGCATACATGTTCACCGGGCGGAGGGGAGACAAGGAAACATAACACAAAGTGTTTTACACTTTACATGGAAGTGATAGAGCTGCCCATAGAATCATGTGAATCTTTATTTAGAATGATGATTCTTATTGGAGCATCCATGGAGTGCAGAGAGGAGGACATCTGTCACTTTAACCAGCACCCCCTCCTCCACTTTGCCCTCACGTTGCCACACACAGATAATTGTAATCAATTGCTTCTGCCAGCACTCAAGATGGCATTCTGTAAAACCAACACCACACTGCTTGATCACATGGTACTCTGGGATCCACACCATTCGCCCCTGGTCACATGATATGCTTAACTTCCTGTGTTCTACTTCCTTTCAACGGGGGGGGGGCAGTTTCAGAGCATACAGGAACCTGGTGTGTGGTAATATTCTGCTGGTTCCTGTATTACAATGGAGCACTCAGCCTGCCTGTGAAGAGAAGTAAAGATGTGGGGTGATGGGGGGAGGTAACACTGTCCTGCCCGGGACTGAGGGAGGCTGTGTTGCCATTATGGTTGCCACCTCATCCCTTTAAACCTGAACACATATTAATTACACAGGTTCTGAGGCTAATTTAATGCAGGTAAAGCATCAAGTGAGTTTAATTACCAACTTAATCAGCCACAGAAGCGTGTAATTATGTGTTTGGTTTTAAAGGGATGAGGTGGCAACCCTAGTTGCCATGGAGGACCACAAGCAGCTGGCAGGGTGTGTTGAGACCAGAGGCGTAGCGTGGGGGGTGCCAGGGGGGCCATTGCCCCGGGCGCAAGATTTGGGGGGGCGAATTCCCGCACCAGTGTGTGTCACTCTGGCTCCGATCTCCTTTTTATCCGGTCGACGAACACCAGGAGGTACCGTTGATCCCAACGGTGGAGTAGGGAAATTTTGGTTTGTGTATTAATGTGCGAAGACACCGACTAATTCAACCATTAATTTGAGTGAACTACGAAATGGACGTAATTTAATCGGAGTCTTGGACACATTAATTATACACAAGTCCAAATTTCCCTACTCCACCGTTGGTATTACCGTTGTGTCGGAGGGAGTCAGGGCCCGTCCTGTCACAATGGAGGGGGGTAGTGGGGTGTAGAAATGAAGAGAAGTGTCCGTCCGACTCACGAGGTAACATTATGTCCTTGGTCGTCTTATAATGGTGTGTGGTCCAAGGACATACGAGACTTTGACGGGGGGGGGGCAACTTTCCTTCATCTTGTGTCCTTCAATTCGTATAGTACACTGGTCCCCGCTTACCACACCTAGGGTCTCATGGTACACTAGTTCGTCACACCA
>BLSH010321248.1:2321542-2340071 GCA_018402905.1 Glandirana rugosa | reverse complement strand
CCCCCCCCCCCCCCCCCCCCCCCCCATCACTCACACCACTCACTGGCAGTAATATAGACTACTTCAGATGGATGCTGAGACCCATCATTTGTACTGAGCCGCTGTCTTCTGCATCCACCTTGGAGCTGAACACAGGCAGCCTATCTATAGATGTGGATGAAGCAGCTGCACAGACAGTCATGTGTACAGGAGAGGGTGCACGGATCTGAAGGCAGTCTGCTCCTGTACACATTAACCACTTCAAGACCGCAGTGTGTGTGTGTGTATATATATATGTATGCTGTATGGCCTTGGCGGACCGGAGCGACGCCATGACGTCACTTCCGGTCCAGGGTGGAAGATCTAAAGATGTACAGATGGTCAAATTGATATCACATCAAGCTGAGGGGATCAGAATTTCAACATACTTGTTTGTCTGGAACTAGCAGCATATGTTCACTTACCATGGAGTATTTGAGATGTGCAGGTGATACATTGGTTACCTGATACATCATTGGCGGTAAACTTATAAGGTATAGGGGGCTTCAACTGCAACACAAGGTGATCGCACATAATCATTATATGTAATGCTACAGGAGATGGTCATAAACTGCAGATATGCTACAGGAGATGGTCAGAGACTGTGGACATATGCCCCACCTGTGGCTCATAAGGTGAGGAAGGAGCAGGCAGTGTCTATCATTAGTTCCAGTGCTGAGATGAGGCACTTTGGGACACCAATCCTTAGCAATTGAAAGCTGAGCCCTGCTGTTCCCTTAAACACACCCCAGGATACTGCAGCTGACTCCAAAGCACCTGTATGCTAAACCTAAAATAAATCCAGAAAGTGTTCCTGTAAAATACCTCAGTTGTGGAAGCACTGGAGTTTTACTGCATTCAGCAGTTGGCTGGATATGAGTCAAACTTCATTATCAGAGATTTGGGAGTGATGATGCATCCACAGTCTTGCAAGCTCTGGTGAGGTGGCATGCTTCTCATCACTACTAGCCTTAGCAGTGTAGCTCCCTTTGACTCTACCACTAAGGCCAGAACACCTTTACCAAGACCCGGCGTGGGAATGAAAATACTAAATTAGGATGTTGCGGCTTGTTAAGGTAGGTTATGTAGCATCTCTTTCCAAAGGGACATCACTTCGGGCCTAATCACCATACGATCCCAACATCTGCCTCGGGCAAAGAAATATTGCTGATTGAAGCCATTAGCAGAGACTGCCTGTATGCCCCAACATGGAAAGTGAGCTTAGAACCCAGGTTTGGAATATTTTATTTATAATTCTTTCAGAATTTGCTTCTGAAGTATCCAAAATGAACTAGTGCACAGCCTACATTTGCTGACAAGCAAGTAATATAAGAAAGATTCAACAAAGCCATGGGGATTCTCAGGAAAGCGGCTTCTATGTACCCTAGTTAGTGTTGGGTGAACGGTTCAGCCTGAGCATGAATTGGGGCCATACATTGGCTGTTTGCCCATTCGGCAAACATCCAAATTCGGCCCGTTCGACTGTTTGGCTCGTCAAGCGCCGCATTGCATTGGAAGCTCTAATTGCCTGACGCAATAAAGTACTTGCCCAATCAGGGCACAGAACACTGTCAGAGCCATGATTGGAGAGTAATGATGACTGTGTCTGTACACTGCACTGCACCCGCGGTGTGGGTAAACCGCAGCACATCAGTGTGAAAGCAGCCCTATACTATTATGCCCAGTGTATTACTTCACACTGACCTGAAGATTCCTTCTTTCCTGCTACTGGCACCACGCTGGAGCCTGCTAGTCAGGATAAGCAGTGGAGTGCAGTTGGTAATACTCTGCCTGGGACAGGAGCCAGCACTACAGAGGAGATATGGGATTATGCAGCTCTTGCTCTGGTGGTTCAGCAAGTCTAGACCTCGATCTATCAGTCACCTGGCTATGATCTATGGGTTACAGTGTGAAGGCACCACCAACACCCAAAGCCTACTTTTTCCACACCTGTTTGACCGGGGCATATAATTTCAATTTTTGACAGCAAGGCCAATTCTTTTATAAAGAGTACCTCTATAGGGTTACGATGTGAAGCCACCACCAATACTCAAAGCCCAATTGTTCTATAATGGTTACTTCTATCCAAAGTCTGCGAAACAGACACCAGAATTTATCCAAAAAATCTCTAATCTTGGTCCAAGTGTACGAAATTGTGGCCTCATCATACAACCTGGCTCCCCAGGCCATTGCTTATAAAATAAAGAAAGTTTGCAGGGAAAATGTCATTTTGCTGCAGCAGGTTCTATATACGGTACAGGCAGACTAAGGGGACCCCCAGGCACTATATTTTTTATTTTTTTTGGGGGGGGGGGGGCGGATACCTGTTTTTTTTTTTTTTTATAGGTATCCAGCTCCCACTTCCTCTCTTGGCGCTGCAGAACCAGAAGGAAGTTCACCTGTGCCCCCTCCCTCCCGGCAATCTTCTAGGACATGTCACAGGTCCCAGAAGATTGCCTGGCCATTCACAGCCCTGCAGCATGGCTCACGCATACACAGCTAAAGCCGGACGCCCACAGTTGCAATGCCTGCGCTGCACGGTGGGCGGGGAGAGGAGTGAGGCAGCAGGCGGCCGCATCACTGGACCGGGGGACAGATGAGTGTCTGATTATTAAAAGTCAGCAGCTACACTTTTTGTAGCTGCTGACATTTAAAAGGTTGGAACTCCCCTTTTAATTTTTATTATTTCAATTTAAGCATCAGCAAATCACTGCTCATTTAAAAATTATATTTTTTACCCCGGTACCCTTTGTATGCCCAATAACTTGCATGTAAGCCCTCAAAATGGCACTTTATTTTTTTAAAGTTCGGGTCCCATAGACTTTAACCACCTGCTCACTGGGCACTTAAACCCCCTTCCTAACCAGACCAATTTTCAGATTTCAGTGCTCCCACGTTTTGAATGACAATTACTCAGTCATGCAACACTGTACAAATATGATTTTTTTTTTCATTTTTTCACACAAATAGAGCTTTCTTTTGGTGGTATTTAATCACAACCGAGTTTTTTATTTTTTGCGCTATAAATGAAAAACGACCGAAAATTTTGTTTAAAAAATGCATTTTTCTTCGTTTCTATTATAGAATTTTGCAAATTAGTAATTTTTCTTCATAAATTTTGGCCAAAATTTATACTGCTACATATCTGATAAAAATAACCCAAATTAGTGTATATTATTTGGTCTTTGTGAAAGTCTACAAGCTATAGTGCCAATCACTGAAAATTGATCACACCTGATGTACTGACGGTTCTCATTTCTTGAGACACTAATGCCCCATACACACGGTTCGACGATCGCACGTACGATCGTGTCAAATTGTATGTTGGCTGTTGTATGCAGCATACTGACTGCACTACACGATCGTACATCCGCAGAAGAACGTTCAGGTGCATGTAATTAGCATCCGGCCATTCCTGACTTCGGAGCATGCGTGTTTTGCACAATACAACTTTGTTGTACCAACTGCTCTGTACACACGATACAACGGTCGTATGAGAGCTTGTTGATACAACCAAGTTTTCTAGTCTGCTCATACAACCCTTGTACAATTGTCGTATGTCGGCTGCTCAAAATCACGCATACGAACGATCGATTCCGCATACAACGGTCGTGAGTACGACCTGTTGTATGCGATCGTCGAACCGTGTGTACGAGGCTTAACAAGACAGAACAGTACAAATACCCCCCAAATGACCCCCTTTGGAAAGTTAACATTCCAAGGTATTTAATAAGAGTGTTTTGAAGTTGAAAATGTTTTCCCACAATTCTTTGCAAAATTAATATTTTTTTTTCCCACAAAATTGTCATTAACAGGTTATTTCTCGCACACAGCATATGCTTACCACAAATAATATCCCATAAAACATTCTGCTACTCCTCCTGAGTATGGTGATACCACATGTGTGAGACTTTTACACAGCCTGGTCATATACAGAGGCCCAGCATGCAGGGAGCACCATCAGGCGTTCTAGGGATATAAAATACACATATAATTTCTAGACTACCTCTTGCAATTTTGAAGGCCCTGGAGCAACAGGACAATGGAAACATCCAAAAAATGACCCCATTTTGGAAAGTAAACACCCCAACGTATATTCTGTGAGAAATAATGAGTCTTTTGAACATGTCATTTTTTTATACAAGTTTTTGAAAAATGTAGAAAGAAAATGAAACAGCATTTTGTTTTTACACAAAGTTGTCAATTTATACAATATTTCTAACACACAGCACGTACATAGCAAAATGTATCACCCCAAAATATATTCTGCTACTCCTGAGCATGGTGATATCACATGTGTGAGACTTTTACACAGCCTGGCCACATACAGAGGCCCAACATGCAGGGAGCACCATCAGGTGTTCTAAGGGCATACATTTCAAATCTAATTTGGCTACCTATTACACTACTGTGAGGCACTGTAGTGGCACTGATGAGCACTGCAGTGGCACGTAGGAGAACTGATGTGGCATGGATGAGGCATAAATAAGTGATGGATGGGGACAGATGAGCCATGGATGGGGATAGATAAGCTGTGGATGGGGATAGATAAGCTGTGGAAGGGGATGGATGAGCTGTGGATAGCGATGGATGAGCCGTGGATGGGGATGGATAAACAATGGATAAGCATTAATGAGCCATGGATGGGGATGGATGAGCTGTCTATGGGGATGGATGAGCCATGGATGGAGATGGATGAGCCATGGATGGGGATGGATGAGCTATGGATGGGGATGGATGAGCTGTGGTTGGGGATGGCTGAGCATGGATGTTCATGGATGAGCAAGAATGTGGATGGATGAGCCGTGGATGGGGATAGATGAGCTGTGAATGTAGATGGATGAGCCATGGATGGGGATGGATGAGCCATGGATGGGGATGGATGAGCCGGGGATGGAGATGGCTGAGCATGTATGTGAATGGATGAGCATGGATGGGAATGGCTGAGCTGTGAATGTGGATGGATGAGCCGTGAATGTGAATGGATGACCCATGGATGGAGATAGATGAGCTGTGGATGGGGACGGCTGAGCCATGAATGTGGATGGATGAGCTGTGGATGGGGATGGCTGGGCATGGATGGGGATGAGTGCAGAAATTGTCACAGATCAGTGCTGTGTGCACTACATATTTAGCCCACAGCGCAGCTGCACTCGATCTCTCCCCTTTCCTATCGCACTGTACCGATCGGTACGGAGAGGGGAAGAGATGAAATGGGCATGTGCTGGCTTGTTTACAACTGATCGCTCCGTCATTGGACGGAGTGATCACGTGGTAAAGGGCCACTGTCATTGGCCATTTACCGTGATCTGGGATGCTTCCGGTCACGGATATTCATAGGTTTCTTCACAGTAAGAGCTGTGAAAATGTGGAATATACTCCCTCCAGAGGTGGTTCTGGCCAGCACAGTAGATTGCTTTAAAAAAGGCCTGGATTCTTTACTAAATGTACATAACATAACTGGCTACTAACATTTATAGGTAAAGTTGATCCAGGGAATATCCGATTGCCCCTCGGGGGATCAGGAAGGAATTTTTTCCCCCGCTACAGCAAATTGGATCATGCTTTGCTGGGGTTTTTTTTTGCCTTCCTCTGTATCAACTGTGGGTGAAGGATTGTGTATATGGGATTGTATTTATATATATATTTTTTTTTTATTGGTTGAACTAGATGGACTTGTGTCTTTTTTCAACCTGGCTAACTATGTATATTCCCGGGTGTGTGATTCTGGGAGGATGTCATAGTACGCCCTCCTAGAATTATATGACCACGCTGTAGCCATCATTCGGCTATGGCCTGGTCGGTAAGTGGTTAATGGGGTTATTCGGCTCCGAATTTTTGCTATGTTCGAGAGTTCTGTCGCAAACCAAACAGGGGGTCGTTCGGCCCATCTCTAACTCTAGTGAAAATTATGCTCATGCAATATTTGATTTCTTCCCAGACCTGCCATTCTCTGATTCAGATTCAAGAATTTGCGAAGTTTACATAAAGATTTAGATATTTCAGCCATGTGACTGTAATTCTTAAATCTTAATTGGATTCTGAAGTCACTGAGAATAACTCCTGTTTTGAAAATAAGGATCTGTGTATTAGCTTTGTGAATTGAACTGAATGTCAAATTGTGCATTAGCAGCTGGCAGTTGAAAAGGATTTGACAAAGCAGGTTGCTGTGGAAATTTTGAGACCTAATAATCACACATAGGTATAGTTCTGCTATAATAGAACTAGAGGAAACTGTTGCGTGCATTTGGGGTAATCATTTAACAAACTCCTTCATATACAGGAAGCTATCCAGATAGGTCCTGCTGGAAAATGGTAAGATTAATTTCCTTCATTAGTATTAAATTAACACTTAGTCATAATAGGCTTCAAAATGCTTAAGGGCACTTTGGTGCTCCCCAGACAGTGGGCTAACATCAGACACTAGTGTAACACTTTTGATTTGTTGAAAGAGCATCTGGCTCTATATAAGAGCTTGGAGCACATAGCAATTTTTGGGTCCAAGAAAGTATTTTCATCTAACAAGGTGTTTTTTTGATATTAACCCTTTCCTGCCTGGCCTAGTGTAAAAGGAGGGCTAGGCAGGAGCCCTGTTACCACGTGACATGTGACATCCTCCCAGGATCGCTCCCTGCAGGCTGAGCCCCAGGGCGATCTGTCATGACACTTCATTGTGTACTATTGTGTTGATTGCTGTGATTAGTCACAGCGATCACATGGTACAGACAGGGCCAAACACAGCCCATCTATACCATGTGATTAGCTGTGGCCAATCACAGCTAATCATAACAATACACACTGAATAAATCTATTTCATTGAGTAAAAATGGTTGTTTATAATATTCACGTACATATCATAGTGTGTAAAAATCCTGATCACCTCCCCAGAGTAGTAGTGCTACTATGGTAACACTATTGCTCTGATCACAGTGTGTAAAAAAAATGTAAAAAAAAAAAAGAAAAGTAATAAAAAAGTAAAAAATATATTTTAAAAAATGAAAAGGTTTTATTTTTGTTTTTTACATACTGTCACCATTCAGTGTCTCTGATCACTGCTACACCACTATGTAAACATTTTTTTTTAAAAATTGTGATAAAAACAATATTTTTTTTAATTTATTAATTTTCCAAAAAGTTGTGACAAAAAATGACCCCTTCAAAAAACTTGCAATGGCTCTTACTAAATACCTTGGACTGTCCACTTTCCAGAAAGGGATCATTTGGGGATATTTGTACTGTTTTGGCATTTTCGGCCCTCAAGAAATGAGATAGGCCATCAGCACATCAGGATTGATCAATTTTCAGATATACAAGGTGTGTTTAAAAAGTTTGGTGAATGGATATCTCAATGGCAACATGGGCCAGGTGTGCATGCATGCACATGGCTATCCAGAGACACATCGAGAAGCACCACCTAGCATGGAGTACAAGTGACCATCAGGGTAAACCTGCTGGGTGGGATGAATTGCACAGGTATCACACAGCATTCCTGTGCAATTCACATGCAGTTCCTAGAGTAAATGGGCCCTCAATCTCCTTTCCCCCCAGTGATCAGACTGCAACATTGAATGTTTGTGGCAAGTCACAAGGTGAGAGGCTGCAAAAGTGACTGATCTGGGTCAGATATTTATGAAAACAGCCAAGAACTTTACTAGGGTTTACATGACTATGTTATCTCTGAGCCAGCATCTCAGTGCAGGAAGTACATGCTGACCTTGGAAGATGTCTGAACAAAGATTGTGTGATCCTTCTGGAGAAAAAGACAGTTGGAGACATTTATGACAATGACACATTACTTAGCTAATGTGCATGCATTTAACATGGAAAACCACATCAGATGCTTGGTCCATTTTAAAGTAGTTGGCTATAGAATTCTATAAAGATTTTTAGAACATAACTCTGGTTTCCTCCCACACTCCAAAGGCATGCAGGTATAATAGACAATGGCCGGGCAGGAGGGATTCCTGCATCAACATGGTCTGTATGGATGGCGGAATCAAGCAACTTTCTTTGAGTTGCAGGAAAGAAATTCGCTCCATGTATGGTCAGCCTTAGGGACCTTTGATTGTAAGATCCTTGAGGGCAGGGACTGATGTGAATATACAATAGATATGTAAAGTGCTGCATAAATTGACAGCGCTATATAAGTACCTGTAAAAATAAACAAAGAAATAACAGAATAGAGCAACTAGCACAGACTAACTATTATAAGCGTACAATTTTGTAAAAGAAACGGGAAACCCAATTAAATAATGCACAGGCAATTTAATGTGAGAAGTAAAACCTGACTTACATGACATTTTTTATTCCACAGCCAGTCCACAATAAAAACAACATGAATGTATTTAATTACACAGTAATTAGAGATACTGTAGTATCTGGCAATGAGCTCGCATGTGAAAGTGCAATAAATAAACATGACATCACCTTAACATAAAAAAAATACAACACTGGAGGTTATTTAACTTCTGAAGAAAACTTGGTTATACAGCAGTTTAAAAAAAGTACATTTGTACAAAAATTACTTACAAATAAAATAGGAATTAAGTATCCCTACTGAAAATATAAGGATATTAAAGTCCTATGGCCATATAAAAAAGAGGTGGTAAGTGGATTGCTTTCATATATGTGTATTCATATATTTTAGTTTTAAATTAGGAGATAAAATATTTCCTATTTTTTCAGCTCCAGATTAAAATAGTTTCTACTGCATAATGGTCCTTTATGTCCAAGGGGTTTTGCTGTCACTGCTAGCTCAGACTCCTGTTATAGGGCACTTTCATTGTATGCCTAGTGACACAATTTGCCTTTCTGCTTTCCAAAAGGTTACAGGTTTGACAGTACTAATCTTGCGTACAACATGAGGAACTTAAGCTACCTATCCCAACATTATTGACTGTAAGTAACTATGATATGCTAGAATTACCCATTAACATTACTTTTAATGGTGGTGGTGAGTTTTGATTTTGTTTACCAGTCAGTATGTTCTCCTCAGGATTAGGATGGTGCCTGGGGTATCTACTTAGTTTCTAAGTTTGCTCACTGTGGCAGGTCTATGTATAATTGGTAATAAAATGCTCATTCTAATGATATAAAAGGCAGGGGGCAAAAATCGGGACTTTAAATGAAGACTTGGCTGGGTAGAGGCACAATCTTCCATCCCTATAATTGGAATCAAAAGAGAGCTAAAAAAAGCTAACTGGGAAGGGATTGGGACTTTATATGACACACGAGTGTGAGAGAAAGATACTGGATGGATATGGTAAAACAATTTATTTTAGAAATAGAACAATATTTTCATAGTATACATCATATAGTCAATATTCAAATAGGTCAGTACAGACCCAATATATAATATGTGTACATGGATACAAGGATACAAAGCATACATTTGATGGTATACAAAAAATTGCCCCATCCATCACATTGATATGGTTATGTAAAATGTTCCATTATTGATAAACCTGCGTTTGTCCATGACCTCCAAGTACCCCCGCAGGGGGTTGGTCTAGAAGACCTTGTAAAAAATTGTTTTAGGTACATCGTTTGACGGCAGCTGGTGGCTCTACGCACGTTTCATGACTGAATGTCACTCATCAGGAGCAGGCTCGTCACTTGTCTAAGGTAAAAAAATAAAATAAAAATTCATATAGATATATTGGGAAAGATCACCATGCAGGAGGAAACGATAATCCTCCATATTAAAAATTCCCAAAAAGACCAACCTGTTGTATCCAAGGACCGTACACACGCAGGCAGGGAGGGGGGAAGCCAACAAGGGGCATCCACAAACGGGAGCTGAGGCGGGATGCATGGCAGCAAGGTCCCCCCCAGGTAAGCCAACATGCAGGCACGGGCGTCTCCAGGGTGAATGTGTGTCTAGTGAAGGAATGGATAGTGATATAAGACTGAGTGGAAGATAATTGTGAGCAGGTGCATGATGAGGGACTGAGGAACTGTGGTTGGGGAAAAAAAAAAAAAAAGGCAAAGAGGACGGTGGGGGTTGAGAATAATGGTAAAAACTAGTGAGGTGTGTAGGTGCTATTATGGGTGACCATACCTAAAACAATTTTTTACAAGGTCTTCTAGACCAACCCCCTGCGGGGGTACTTGGAGGTCATGGACAAACGCAGGTTTATCAATAATGGAACATTTTACATAACCATATCAATGTGATGGATGGGGCAATTTTTTGTATACCATCAAATGTATGCTTTGTATCCTTGTATCCATGTACACATATTATATATTGGGTCTGTACTGACCTATTTGAATATTGACTATATGATGTATACTATGAAAATATTGTTCTATTTCTAAAATAAATTGTTTTACCATATCCATCCAGTATCTTTCTCTCACACTCGTGTGTCATATAAAGTCCCAATCCCTTCCCAGTTAGCTTTTTTTTAGCTCTCTTTTGATTCCATTCTAATGATATAATAAAGTGTACATTCTAAAATTTTAAAACAAGTGAAATAACTTTTTATCATTCAGTGCACCCTATTGTCTCTCAGAATGCTCAGAAAAACTCTCAAACATAAACCTGTCTGCAAAAAAAAAGAAAACATGCACTGAAATCCCATGCAGCCATGCACATGACCAAATGCCTCAGCATTTGGTCATGTAATTTTTGATAAAGGGTAGGAGTATGAACGCTGACCTGCTACTTTACCAGCAATCATGTGACCAAGAAACATATGTATAATAAGGTTACCTGGCTGGAGCTGGATACAAACTAAATGAATAGGCTAGGTAGGTCCTCCTATTACATTATGTGCAGAGATTGTACAGTCAGATTGTAAAATGTATGGCATGCTTTATAGCGCATCACCTTACTAGGCATCCTTACTCTTTTGTCTTGCCTATTGATTAAATCTATATGTGCAACTGTAAGCTGTAGCTAAACACATTTCTTAATATAACTTCAGTAGAACCAATTGCCTCTGTATTTAGGCTATATACGTACAGAATTCTGTATTGCCTACTGAACATAAATCTACAGAATCAATTTTTGTTTTGGGTTTTTTTTGTACCTTCAGTGCTTAATCTAATTTTGTGACAGTAGACCCCACCATGACAAATGTATCAGTGGTTCAGTATCACTTGCCTTATATTAATAGATTGATACATTCTGGTGGACCATTATCCTGTAATACTGAAGTTAAAATATGATGTGCAAATTCTATATCTAACAATTGGTAAAATGTGAACAATTCTTCACTTTGATCTTTCCTATTGCTAGCCTAGCACAATCAAGTGCCAGGATTGAGAGGGTATATTGACCTAAATGACTGAATACATACAAAAGCTTAGCAAAGCTTTACTTTGTGTTGAAATGAACAGTTCCTGCAATATTTGTGAGACTTCAGCTCTGCAGCCCCAGTTCCAAACCAAAACATGGCTTGAATGTATGGCCAATTCATGCTTAATCAGCCAAAATTCAAGCTGTGGGTGCCCCCGTCAGCACCACCCAACTTGAAATAGTTAACTGAACAATCAAAGTTTGTGGAAGGAGCCAGGTGAGATATTGGCGTCCAAACAGTGCTTGAATTCAATCAGATGTAGGCACTTGCCTTTTCGGGTATTCTGAAAGCCATTGGAGCCGGCAGTCAGAATACAAAAAGCCTCACCCTTGTCACAATTTTCCCCTACCCACCAATGTATCATTTTTATGTTCTAACCTGCCCTAGCAATACAAAAAGGAGAAACCAGTTGGTTAGTATAAGAGAAACAGAACTTTTTCCAGCCTTATATTTCATTCATGGAAATACACACAGTTCTGTCTTTCAGTAGGCATTAACTGAGCATTAGTGGATGTAAGGTATCTTTCTGTTAAGGTTCAAGCAGGAGATTTCAGAAGGAGCTCTCTCCTTCGGCAGAAATTAAAGCAGTTTCTGGTCAGACCCCAGACCTTGGAAATAAGTCAAAGTTCCCTTTCTGAACAAAAGGACATTTGGAAAAAAGTAATAATCGTATATAAAGCAGAATTGGGGGCATTGCCCATACCTAGTATCACCTTCGTAAAATTCTTGTTAATTATATGTCAGGCTAAAAACCTTTGTTTTAGTTTTGGATAAAGTGGGGAAGGATCACAAAGCCTATAATTCTCTCACTTTCTGTTCTGCTGACACCAGCCAGAAAATGAGGGAAAATCAACAATAGGGATACAGGCAGAAATAAAAAATGGACAGGGGTTCTAGCCTTCCCCTACTAAAGAACTGCATTTTCATTTCAGCCTGTGATGCTTTTGGAATGTTCTGCTCACTTCCTGTCTGGTAAAGTGTCATCAGGACAGGAAGTGACAGTAAATCCCTCTGATGAAGCCCCTGTTAGTCAAATCCATTTCCCACTCTATGCAAAACTGAGAAGTAACGTTTGCATAGACATACACTTCCAGAGGACTAGAGTTGGGATACACTGCAATATGGGAAGGAGTGTACATGTTATGCAAATTTAACTTAAAACCAATTACTTACCTTTTATACAACCTACAATAATTAAATAAAGCATTGGGGAATTAATGAAAGCACTAGGGATAGCATTTACAAAAATTTAGATATTCAGTGCAACTTAGAAAAACACATTCATTGCAACATGTTCATGGCTAAATAAACCAGGCTAAAGAACTTTTGCTGGCTTTCATTTAAACTGTTGCAGGCACATACTAACAGGTAAAAGTGCATTTCCCAGGACTTGTCAGGATAATACTACAGTAGGTGTCTTGCTAGGAACAGAAATCAAATTTTCATTTTGAAATCCAGCAATGATCTGCAGCTTGTAAAATAGATTTATAATTCTTACCCTCTTTGCCCTCTACAGCCACCGCTAGTGTCTGAGGTATTCATTACCTCTAGATGTGTCCGATGCCCGCTTCCCCATGCTAAACACTGTGGACTTACCCCCCCACCCGCTACATCAATGGTGTGACCTTACAGAGTTGCAGAGACAGGCATACGACACACCAAAAAGTGTCAGAATCTAAAGTCTGGTACACACTACAAGTTTTTTTTTGTTCCACCCAGCGGACTGAACAAAAAAAAAAAAACGGAGATTGCTACACTAACGCAAACAATGTTAGTGTGTTGATCTCCCCTGCTGCGCCTTTGTGTCCTGACTGATCACATTGGCTGCCAGCGCTGATCAAATGCCAATCAGATATTGGTTTTCCAGCATGCCCTTTAGACAGAAGCCGGTTGTGAGACTGGCTTCTGTAGAACAGACAGCTGTACACATGGGCTGAAAGTCGGCCAGTTCGTGTGTGCAAGGCTTTAAGATTCCAGCAGCAACTATAGCGCTGTAATGAGTTAAGCAGACCTGGTACTGCTAAGTATTATAAATAGGTTTTAAAAGGATGCATTTGTTTCAATTCAGCAAGAATGTTGTTTGATAGGAATAATTGTTTTCCTCTACCAAGAACTGACAGATTTAGATGCAATGCCACGCATTTCAGTCCTCAAGTTAATTCTTTTGAGTACCACTTCGTTTTTATGCACAGACCATGCATTCACTCAGTATCCACTACTAAAGTTACATTAAATCACAACTCTAGGAATTAGAAAGAATCTACCCTTACAATCCTTATCCAGGGGGTACAGAAATTATTATTTACCCTATTCCCCACTCCAGCCAGCCCCTCTCCTCCCCAAAGCTTTGGTCTGTAGGTGGTACCCTCTGCATCATCCCGTAGTACAATGGGGAAGCGGTTAATCCCGCATTGTACAAATGCAGGGCGAGTGTGCTACAATGGCCCTAAGCAGCTTAGAGTAGAGCCTCTGGGTGACTGTTCGCACCATTGAAGGGATCCCGCTGGAGTGCGAAATAAGGTATTTCTCCCTACTCTGGCACTCCTAGATAACAAGCATTTAAAGCAGTATTAAAACCAAAAATTTAATATATCGCAGCTTACCAATCATAATATGTGATGGCTGCATCAGTTTGTTTTTTTTAGACTTTTTCCCTGTTTTCACCTGGTGATTTAGCCAGTAACACTCCTCCTGCATTAGAGTGCCCCCACTCTGGACAAAGGAGCACTGGGGCACCTTTGGACAGCAGCACTGTCAGTTTGGGGGGAGGGGGTTTTAGATGTACTAGCAGATTTAAATACACTAACAAACTGAAGCCCAACTCCAGTTAATACTTTATGAGCAGTTACAACAAATATATTTTTTTTCCTTTCAGGATAAAGGTTTTACGTAAATAAATAAAAGCTGATCATTGTATGCACCTCTGTCACTGTTAAATTGTTTGTCTCATCTCTAACTGATACATTCTGCCAAAGCTTGTTCTTTTGAAAAACTGACTTACTGGTCAGATCACCAAATGAAAGAAAGAATGCCTAAAAAAGAAAATGAATGTAGCCATCAAATCTAAATAATGGTAAGCTGCAATATAATAAATGTTTGACTTTGGGTTTAATACCACTTCAGTCTTTGCAGGGGGCCCCACTGAAAAGGTATGTTTGTTCTGCCCCTAGCTAGGCTGTAAGGAAAAATGTCAGGTCAAAGCACAGACCATTTATAAACTCTTCAGGCCAGAGGGTTAACAATACCAGACCTAATGACTGCATTGGATTATCTCTGCTCCTCATACACTTGTCTGTAATAGTCTTCAGATATATTCTCTGCAGACTGTCTTTTTCCAGGATTACAATGCACCATTTCTAGGAGATGCAGATATTGAGGAAATGACAGAAAGTAAGATAGGCTATATAACTCACCTGGTGTATAGTAGGGAAAGTAACACACAGTTCTAACTACAACATTTATGCTCTGCAACTATAGGGTTTTAGTTTTTCTTATACAATTCCTTGAGGAATCTGTAAAATCTGCAGTAACTGTGTACATAAATTCTGCTTACTGGCTGCTTATTATTGTTGCCTTCCATTGGCTGGAGATGCAGATCAGTTAGCGTTGTCACACTCTTCAGACTTACAAGTGTCTACTGTTGTTATGACATGGCTATCAGTATCAGCTACAATTTTTCTTTCCAATTTGCCTTAATCATTGTCTATCTTACTGCCTAAGGCACAGTTTTGGAACACAAGGTGCATTTTTATGTATCATAGCTGCAGGAAAAGAGTTCTGTGTCCTTCTAAATGAACCCATGGTTGGGCCATAATGACATCTGCCACTTTAGGCCTTCACTATGTAAACACTATAGTTCTGACAATAGTCAATACCTCTTCTCCATACTGACAAGCGGAGCATTGGCAGTTTATGTAAAACATCCTCCAATATATGCTATTGGAATGGGAGCTTCATCAACATACTTGTCAATATCTTCATATAAAATTAGGCAGCAGATATCTTATTACAAGTTCAAATCAGGAGCAGGTTTAGTTCATTCCAATGTTCTGGCATTTGGCTGTGTCTGTACAAACAAAGTAAGTCCTCAATTCACCCTTTCCTTTAACATTGATTAGTCCTCTACATTCACATGAATATCCCAGCCCTTCTAAAATACGACACGTCTCTTCTGTTACCTGAAAAGAGAGTACAAAGGTCAAAAAAACTGAAACGGAATGGATTTAAGGCCTTAAATATTTTTTTTTCTTTAATTGTATTGGTTGAACTGGAAGGACTTGTGTCTTTTTTCAACCAGACTAACTATGTAACTATATAATTATTTTGCCCATTCAGGGAAAAATGACAGATTCTCTTGTTAGGGCATTCTCCACCCATTGAGCCCTTCACTGAACCTCCCCCACCATTCCATTCATCTGTGGGAGAAATATCCAGTGTTTCATGGTATGGGGGGGAAGCATGTAACCTTCATCCCTCGCTCCCAGGACCTTTTATAGGCTCAGACAGAGACAGACATGAAGTGTACAGAGGTATAATCTCAGCGCCTTTGCAAGAGAACATAATGGCAGGGGGACACAGAGAATGTGCTCTAATGACTCTGGACTGGTTTCCAATCAAAGAAAAATTCACCCAATGCAAAATTAATACCCACCAAAGTAGTTTCCAATATTTCCCTGAAAGTTCTGAAAACCTTATAACTTTTTTATTCGTGTACTCCTTTACCCACACAGATTACAACGATTGTTCATGAATGCATTGCATAATTGGTTAAATAATTACCTGAATTTTCCCAAGCTCTCCTGTACTCTCCATCCGACTTGCAACATTCACAGTATTCCCCCAAATGTCATATTGAGGTTTCCTAGCTCCAATGACTCCAGCAATAACCGGTCCATGGTTTATACCTATAAGATGCAATAAGTCATTGTTATAACCTAGAGCAGACTTTCTCAACCACGGTTCCTCTTTAGGTTGCTAGGGGATCTTTGAGATGAGGTGGATTGTTTTGCTCAACAGTGCCTGTATTGTACCAATATACAAATGTCACTTGGCAGTGTCATTGGTTTGGAACCAATGATCATCAATGTAGGTATTTTAATGTTCTTATTGAACAAATATAACAAAAAAAAAATTAGCAAATAATAGATTGTTACAGTTTAGATATACATTCTTGAATACTGTATCAAAAGCTACAGCGCCAAGGCATATTCAAAAATGTAAGAGTAAATACCAGAACTAAAATTTTTGACTGAAGCAAATGTTTGTTAAAATTATTTTAACCATAAACCAAGAAACAAACATTTGGCAAAAAGGCAGGATTTTTAATGCAGAAGAGACATATTGGGGTTGATTTACTAAAGCTGGAGAGTGCAAAAACCGATGCAGCTGTGCATGCTAGCAAATCAGCTTCTAACCTCAGCTTGGTCAATCAAGCTTTGACAATAAAATCTTGAAGCTGATTGGTTTCTGTGTGGAGCTGCACCAAATTTTGCACTTTCAAGCTTTAGTAAATCAACCCCACTATGTCTCTCCTACATTAAAGTTCTGTTACCTGCCTGTACGCTCTGTACATTGAGCTGCACACCTCAGTGTACAAGTTTCAGCAATGCCAAGATAAATGAACTACCATTCATGCACCGGAGTGACATCACCCCGGCCAGGCCATTGAGAATGGCCAAAGATCTGTACCGAAAGCTAAAGATGACAGCGGCCAGCGGGGAGCTCCGGTACACCGTAACACTGGAGAGAAGGTGAGTATAGTTTTGCTTTAAAGCTGATCTGCAGGTTTTAATGACGTTTAACCACTTCAGCCCCAGCCGTCGCAGTAAAACTGCGGCAATGTGGCTCGTTCCCGCGAATCGCCGTCATTGTACGTCTGTCGCGGGAAGGGGTATTGTGGGGCAGACTCGATGTCCACCGGACATCAGCAACTGTTCCCCGCAGGGATAGAATGGAGATCTGTCTGTGTAAACAGGGGAGATCACACAGAACCTGTCTTCCTGCTATGCAGAAAGACGGAGCTGTGTGTTTCCCCAGTCACACAGTCCCCCATACAGTTAGAAACACCTCCCAGGGAACACATTTAACTCTTTGATCACACCTGATATTAACCCCTTCCCTGCCAGTGTCATTAGTACAATAACAGTGCACATTTTTAGCACTGATTACTGTAATAATGTCATTGGTTCCCAAAAAGTGTTGTCCACCGCAACGTTGCTGTGCCGCTAAAAATCACTGATCACCTTCATTACTAGTAAAAAAAAAATAAAATAATAAAAATGACATAAATCATGTAGCAGAACACATATTGGCCTAAACTAATGAATACATTTGTTTGTTTTTTTTTGGAAATGTTTTATGAGAAAGTAAAAATTTTTTTTTTTCAAAATTGTCGCTCTTTTTTTTTGTTAATAGCAAAAAAAATAAAAACCGCAGAGGTGATCAAATACCACCAAAAGAAAGCTCTATTTTTGGCAAAAAAGGATGTAAATTTTGTATTGGTGCAACGTTGCAAGACTGCGCAACTGTCAGTTAAAGCGACGCAGTGCCTTATCGCATGGCCTGGTCATTAAGGGGGGAAATCCTTAAGGTCCTTACGTGGTTAAATAGCTCATTTGGACCAAGCTGGTCCAAACAAACTACCACCTTCACTACTAGATGTGCCTGCTGTGTGCATTTTATAAGCTGCATATAGCCTCAGATACATTTATAAGCTGTATATAGCCTCAGATACATTTATAAGCTGTATATAGCATCAGTCCACTGACACAGGCAAGACGGCTTGGCTCCGATCCCTCTTCCAGGACTTTGATTGACAGCAGTGGGAGCCAATGGCTTTTACCTGGCCATTGGGGCAATATGTAATCCTCTGACACCAACAATGGAGCATAATTCCCCCCATGACACCAACGAAGGGTCACAGTTTCTCCCAATGACAGGGTGCAATTCTTCCCAGCGACACCAACAATGGGGCGTAATTCTTCCCACTAATACCAAAAATGGGGCATTGTTTACTCCCACTAATGGCAGGATATTTTCTACTTCCAATTGCCCCGTGAGGTCTGAAGGACAGTTAACTGGCTGTTATACACTAAAAAAAGGGATTTTATTATAACTTACCGTAAAATCCTTTTCTCTGAGTCTACTGACAGACGCAGCCCTTCATTAGACAAGTGTGTGTGTGGGGGGGGGGGGGGGGGGTACAT
>BLSH010321248.1:2294440-2307688 GCA_018402905.1 Glandirana rugosa | reverse complement strand
CCCCCCCCCCCCCCCCCCCCCCCCGGAGTGTACATTAGACAGATATACTATTAACAAAGATCCTGAGGGGGACGAGACCGACCATGGAGGTATAAAAATGCGCACCCGCTGAGCCCCATGTCAGCCCGGCCCAGACAGGCTGATTTCAGGCACCAGAACACCCATGTGCCCTCGGTATGTCGGCACACAGCTCTCACCTCTCTGACTCTGCTGACCTCCAACAAGGTACAATGCAGTGTTATTTGCTCTGGACACCCCAACCAGACACCAGGACCTCCAAGGACAAGAAGACAACAACCCATAATACGGGAAAACATAAGCCTCCCCCTCCAGCGGCAATGGACAGCGATGGGGATTCTGAAACCGGCACAATTCTACCCCCAAATCCCCAAGATCCAGCTCCCAGGTCAGTGCTCTCTACCGCTCCTCCTCCAGCCCCAGCATATTCTACCATAACACCCCATACCCCAGGGGACACTTCTAGATCTGAGGCTTCTGCCCTCTTATCGACCTTCTGGGCTGAATTTGAAACCTGGGCGGTAAAAATGGAAACCTCTCTCCACAGGGACCTGCAAGCCCTTCAGCAGCGAGTAACTGCCACAGAGACCACAGTGTCTGACCTAGGTGACACCCAAAACCGCTCATGAAGCGCGCATCACCTCCCTGGAAATGGCCTCCAGGGAATACTTGAACCGGATACGGCAACATGAACTGTGCATAGAAGATGGTGAAAATAGGAGCCGCACAAATAACATCAGATTACAGGGCATCCCTGAGGCCACAGTCGCTGCGGACTTAAAATTGACTGTCACTACCATTCTCAACCTAGTTCTGGGCAGAGAGGTCTCCTCCCCTATAGAGCTGGACAGGGTGTACCGGGTGGGGGGGACCCAGGAGGGACAACAGTGACCGCCCCCAGGACATCCTCTACAGGGTACACTATTTCACCCTTAAAGAAGAAATAATGCGCAAAGCATGGCATCTAGGTTCAGTAGACTTTGATGGCTCCCAGGTTCATCTTTACCCTGACCTTTCTCGCAACACCCTTTATATGTGTCGTGTAGTCCGTCCGCTCCTGGAGATGATACGCCAGTCTGGAGCGACCTACATCTGGGGTCACCCTTTCAGCATCAAGGTGACCAAAGCTAACAGTAAATTCATCTTGTCTGACCCCGACCAGCTTCCGGCCTTCTTCCTTTTCTTGGAGCAGGACCCGATTACAGTGCCAAATTGGATGGACCCCCCAGAAGAACGCCTCGGGTTACAAATGTCGTGACCCCCTCCCACAACGTCGTAGACGCCCAAGGTTCAGATCCACCTCCTTGGGCCCCAGAGTACGCCGACCAACCTCTCCAGAGGATTAAACGGCTGGATCTGAACATTTCTGAGGTGCCTATCAACATAACTTTGCGCATTACCCTGAAGCAGCACTCACTCCCTATTCTATTACACAGGTTTGCACCCGGAATCCCTTTACTTTTACCACTACAGCCTTTTACAATAACAGTACTCTCCTATGACAGTCCGCTGTTGACCCTTGGGCCTCCATTTCTCTGAGGTATGCAAAATGAACACTTGCTAGGTCTTTACCCTGCTCTTCGCTGGTGTCTTATCCTCAGCTGGAGTTCGGGTGAATATTGGACTATTAATGACACTATGATATGCTCTAGCTTTGCAAGCTATAAACCTCAATTGCATCCCCCTGTTCCTGTCTGCCTCTGCTGTGTCACCACACTGGCCTTAGGATACGGTCTGCACTATAAAAGGGAGTCTGTATACCCTTCTTAGATACATTGCTGGTTAGCAGTGATGCACTCAGCGGATGCAGACTATGGACCTGATGGTGACAGGCTCACGCTGTTCCCCTCATGTTCTCATGGGCCACCAGGGTCCTTCAGACATTGTTCTTTCCTGTTATTTTATATGCATGTCCCCATGGTTTGATGCATGCATTCTCATGTTATATGTCCTTGCATTACCGTTGGAGTTTCTCCTTGTTTACATTTTTTTTGTTTCTTTGTTATGATAATCGTGAATAAGCAATGACAGCCTCCTCATCACATTATGGTGCCCGCCTCTCTGGGGGGGTGGCTTCAGACGAGGCTATTGTCCGCCGGGGCTGCTCTCCCTCCTCCAGACTTACTCTTATGTTTGCCCCATACTGAGTGTTAAGTATTGTATCAAAGTGTTCTTTCCAAGCTACTTGTGCCTGTTCTGTTGCCGGGCTCACAGCTCGGTCTTTCCCACTCCGTCCACTCACCTACCTTAGGCTAGGCACGTATTGTGCCTTGAACGTGTTTTCACATGTGGTGCTTTGCCAATGCAGACACCTTAGTAACCCTAGGCTCTTTAAACGGAGCCCCCCATTCAAACTCTACTTTCTTGGATTTTGCCTTTCTACATATATATGTGTGTGTGTGTGTATATATACATATATATACACACACACACATTTCCTCTCTCTTATTGCTCTCTTTTTTCTTTCTATCTCCCTTTTCTTTTTCCTTACCTTGTTCCCCCTGTTTTCTATCATCTAGTTTTTTGGGTTTTTTTGTATCCCTCCATGGCCCACACGGTGTCATCCCACCCTAAATTGAAGCTTTGTTACTACAATGTTAATGGCCTCAATGTTGCTTCCAAAAGAGGACAAATTCTCTATCACATGCACAAGCAGCAGGTCAATGTACTGCTATTGCAGGAGACTCATTTTCACTCGGGCTCCGTCCCTTCCTGTGCCAACCGATACTTCAACAGGTGGTTCCACAGTACAAACCCCACTCAGAAAGCTAAAGGGGTTTCTATTGCCTTTCACAAAACGCTCCCGATTTAATTAGTTGATCAGCTCTCCGACCCCCAGGGGAGGTATGTGTTTGTAAAAATCTCCCTCTGGGGAACGAGATTCACCATTGCCAATCTCTATTTACCGAACGTTGACCAAATATCATCCACTGTGCAGTACATGAAAATATTGTCTACCTTTGCAGAGGGCAAGTTAATCCTGGGAGGAGATTTCAATGCCCCCCTTGACCCACTCCTGGACTCTTCGACCTCTCGCACTTCTATTTCTTTTGTTAAACTGAGGACTCTCAAACAAACTATTCACGACTTCCATCTCGTGGACGTCTGGAGGGTTCTTCACCCTAAGCACAGAAACTACACTCATTTCTCGCAGGTCCATCACACATATAGTCGTATTGATTATTTTCTAATTGACCACAGCTGCCTAGATTGGACACCTGACTGTGACATGGGGTCTATGATCTGGTCTGATCATTCACCTGTCTGTCTGACACTGTTGGTTCCCTCTACCCCAATGAGGGAATGGACGTGGCGTTTAAATGACTACCTCCTTGAGAACCCCGAATGTACGCAAAAAATTATGGAAACCATCTCCAATTTCTTCACAGACCATGTCACGGACTCCACTCCCCTCCTCATTCAATGGGAAGCACTTAAAGTCTCCGGACGTCCATATTTTTTTTTTTTAACATAAAATTTATTCAACTTTAACATATTACAAAAAGTGTCAGTGGTACAATCACAATAGGAACAGATGAGTCACAGTGTCTAATCAGGGTCAGTATACAGTTATACACGGATTATGGGAGCCGTTACATCAGAGTTGTAACTTAATAGTGAGGGAAGAATAAAATAGAAAAAAAAAAAAAAGGGGGGGGGAGGAAGGAAAGGGGCAGAATAGGTAGGGAGGGTGGAAGGGGAGGGGAGGACAAATATGTAAACTCACTACATCCTCACTCATACATTATATTTCCTTCTCATTTATATTTAGCAGAAAGAAAAACTACCATCCGAGCCCTACTCCAGCGCCAGCCGCCTCTCCTGAACCCAGGTTGCCCCACCAAATTTTTTGGGGCAGTTACGTCCTGCATAGGTCAATTTGTATAGGGGTAAGGCCGTATTAATTAGATTTCTCCATTGTCCCACTGTCGGAGGGGGGGCCTTGTTCCACTGTAGGAGGATCGCTTTCCTCGCATAGAAGGCCACGTAAAATACAAAAAGTTTCCTGGCCTGCGGGGCGTCAATCTCATTGCATATGCCCAGGAGCAAACAGCGAGGGTCGGAGGGCACCTGAAGGCCGCCTGTCTTATTAATATCGTGAAGCACCTCACTCCAGAACGTCTGGATTCGCGAGCAGGTCCAGACTACATGGAAGAAGGTGCCCACCTCCGTTCCACACCTGTGGCAAAGCGGACTCATACCCGGATTTATCCCGGCCAGTCGCTGGGGGGTGTAGTAGACTCTATGTAAAAACTTGATTTGGATAAACCCATCTTGCGCTGAGATCATCAACGGTATAAATTGTTGGACCCCCTCCTCCCAGTCGTCGCCCGCCCGCATGGGTATGTCAGCTTGCCACCTGTCATAGAGTTGGGAGACCCTAGAGGTGTCCAGACCAGCCAGAGTAGCATAGAGAGTAGAGAGGGTCTTTACGCCTTCATGGTCTCTTAAAAGATCCTCAACCACACCGGTCTCCAGGAGCGGATCAGCTGTGAACTGACCCCTATATGCGTGGCGCAGCTCGAGATATCTAAAGTACATGTGATTAGGTAAGTGATGTTCATGTTTGAGGGCATCAAAAGTAAGTAGGGTACCACCCCTGATCACATCTCCCAGCGAGGTAATGCCGAAAAGTGCCCAGGCCACTGGGTCAGGGATGGAACGAAAATGAGGGAGTCTGGGATTTCCCCATAGTGGCGTATATGGGGACCAACTACTTCCACCACTCAGCTTGGTGCGGACCATGTCCCACACCCGGAGAGTTGTTTTCATGGGAACTGTGATTTGGGGGTTAGAGCGCGGTCCCCTGTGTACCAAATTCCGCAGTTCCGCATATGACCCCAGCCTCGACGCTTCAAGCGTTGAGGCCGGGTTGGCCGGGGCCGCAGACAGCCACCATTTGACCGTCAAAAGGACGGCTGACCAATAGTACTTAGTAAAGTTCGGAAGGGCCAGGCCCCCCCCATGGTAATTGGTAGTTGTAAAGTCGCCCTGGCCAGTCTCGGGGCCCCCACGTTCCAAATAAACGTGATGAGAATACTCTCCAATTTTTTAAAGAAAGAGGTTGGTATGGGGACAGGGGTCTGCCTAAAAAGGTAAGTGAACTTGGGGAGCACCGACATTTTAATGAGATTCATTCGGCCAATTGGAGTAAAAGGCAATAGTTTCCAGACGGCGCACTTCCGAGTCAGGAGGGAGATCACCGGGGTTAAGTTTAGGGGGATAAACTGCGCTAGGTCTCTATGAATCTGTACTCCCAGATATTTAAATTGTGCGACTTTCCGCAATGGCGTGGCCAGTGGGCGCAAGGCTTGATCCGAGCGGAGCGGGAAGAGGACTGATTTATCCCAATTTATACATATACCTGAGTACTTTCCGAATTCGATTATAAGTGATAAGGCTGCTGGGAGGGATACAGGGGCATTCCTAAGGTATAACAGGGTATCGTCCACGTAGAGAGATATTTTTTTGTGGACCTGTCCGATGCGAATGCCAGTCACCCCCGGGGACTCCCGTAACACCACTGCCATTGGCTCGATCGCCAGAGCAAAAAGGGTTGGTGACAGGGGGCACTCCTGCCTAGTGCCCTGGTGTAGCAAGAAGGGGGGGGAATCATCGAACCAGTACGGACCCTGGCCCTCAGAGATCCATACAGGGCCTGCACCCAAGAGATAAATCTGGGGCCAAAACCGAAGCGACGCAGGACCTCCCAAAGATATTGCCACTCTACCGAGTCAAAAGCTTTTTCAGCATCCAGGGAGGACACTGCCTCCAGGTCCTGAAGTGAACTATCCGAGGCCAGAACCCTATAGAGCTGCCGGAGATTTATGTTCGTGCCCTTCCCAGACATAAAACCCGTTTGGTCTCCTTCGATCAAGGTATGTATAACCTTGTTAATCCTGACTGCCAGGACCCTGGCTAAAATCTTAGCGTCGACATTGAGCAACGATATGGGCCTGTATGAGCCACAGTCCTCGGGGTCCTTCCCAGGTTTAGGGATCACCACTATGATGGCCTCCGCTATAGAGTCAGGGAGTGAACCAGCCTCCAGGGACCAGAGAAGGGCATCATGTAGGTGGGGGACCAGTTTTTCCCCATACTGTTTATAAAATTTGGATGGGAAGCCGTCTAGCCCGGGGTCTTTCCAGCCTGCATGGAACTTAAGGCCTTCTGGACCTCCTCAAGCATAATAGGGCTGTCCAGCCTCTTACGCATACCCAACGTAAGAGTAGGGAGGGTGATTTGGGACAGGTACAAGTTTAGCTCGTCAGCCGTGTACACAGACCTAGAAGAATACAGGGTCTTGTAGTATTCAGCAAAACGGTCATTGATACCCACCAAGTCCTTAATCAGAGTACCATCCGCAGCTCTTATCCGGGCTATGGTAGCCAGGGGTTATTGCTCCCTGGCCAGCCATGCCAGAAGCCTCACGTTTTTCTCCCCCTGCTCGAAAATGCGTTGCGTCTGGGACGTGGTGGTGTTTTTTTGCCTTATTCACCCGAAGCAGCGCCACCTCACGGTATGCTGCCTGCATGTCGAGATGGGTAATGGGATTGACTGCAGCCACCCCCGCCGAGCCAGAGTCTGTGGACCAGTACCTCGAGCTATGCCCTGTCATCTTAAAATCAATTGTGGGGTCAGTTATCCAGTACCGGGACAATCGCCAAAGTCTGTCCGAAGGGGGTGTCTCAGTCCTGAGACTGCACAACAGGGGAGCATGGTCAGAGATACCGTGCGGGAACATGGAAATCTCCTGCACTCTAGAGAGGAGCCCTGAACTAGCATGTACTAGATCTATACGTGACATTGTGGTGTAGGAGGTTGAGTGGCAAGAGTAGGCCTTTACATCCGGGTGCTTCCATCTCCATACGTCGGTCAACCCATAGAGAAGGGCCCAGCACGACAGAGCCGAGTCCGCGGGGACCCCCGGAGGCAGCCTATCTAAAGCAGGGCTCAGAAGCATGTTAAAGTCCCCCATAATAAGAATGTTGTCCCTGGGAAAAACAGAGGAGGTTAGTCAAAAGGTTCAGGTCAGCTTTCGAAGCAGGTGGGGGAAAATAAATACCAACTATAAGCATTTCTATCATATCAATGAATACATGTAATGCAACGTACCTCCCCCCTGGGTCAGTTTTTACCTGTAGTAACTCGAAGGTCAGGGACTTGTGAACTAACACACTGACCCCCCTGGCATAATTAGAGTAGGTGGCGTGGTAGTGATGCCCCACCCAGGGCTTTTAAAGACTCAGAATTTTGCTGCCCACCAGGTGAGTCTCCTGGATGATACACAACTGGGGTCTAAATTTTTTGAGGTATGCAAAAATCAGAGAGCGTTTGGTTCTGTCATTAAGGCCCCTGATATTCCAGGAGATGATGTTCAGGGGGGCCATCTTATCTGAACATCAACATACAGCTCCCAAGGGCACAAATGTTGCTGACCCAGAGGGGAGGGGCCGCCGCGTCCACCCACAGCCTCCACCGCACCGGCAGCAGGTGCCCCGGTGACACAACTGTACCAACCACTAGATAGTCCACTGCATTGAGAAAAAACAATATTAACACAAACAGACCAAACCAACAGTCCCTACCCCCTCCCACCCCGCACGTCCATCCCAGAAACTTTGGAGTGCTTACCCAAGAACTGAGTAACCAGTACATATTTACATAAAACAGGCCTTGTACCTATAGGGCTAGCGGGAAGACTTGCAGACGAACAGACCTCGGTATCACGTTGCCGGAGCCATCCACAGCCACGGATCAGGGCAGCGTGATACAGAATAGGGACATTTGGTAGATTCACAATGTAATAGTAATTCAAAGAGTCTCCTAGCAAACGAGGGGCACATGTTTGGATATTGATATTCCTTCAAGCAAAAAGAACAAAATGAAACATAAGGGGGGGCCGTAGGCCAGTCCGGGAAAGGAAGGGGAAACAAACAATTTAACACCAGAAAGGAGTGACCGGTCAGCCACCGCCCAAGGCCGAGAGGATAGCCATAGTCCTCCCAGTGTTCTCGCCAGGCTTTTTAGAGTGGTGGCGGCTTCACGCCTCTGAGGTGGCCCACCAGAATGTACACCAGAATATACAGTGCCCCAGAGAGAGCACAAATTCAGAGAATGTAGGATTCTTTCCCGTGGGGCCCGCCGGAGACAGTTTAAACAGGGGCACAGTACCTCCATATAACTTGGCTGCAATGTTCTAGTATCAACTCCTATGGCATGCCATTCACTCTAGGATATCAGGTCCAGAATAGGGCCAGGAAAGCCCCAGTGTCACCACAAAGGCCCTGGGGGTGAGAGGAAAGCCCCCGCACCCCATCAGGCCAGACCTCCTACACGGCCCAGCCGGACCAAAATAGGTGGGGGGGGGCTCATCCGGCCGCCACAGGAGGAAGCAGGAAAGACAGTATGTCAGCAAGAGTTCCAGTCAGGATTAGGAAAGCAAACAAAGAAGGAAAACCTTCATGCTCATCTGTTGCCTGGTAGTGTATCCGGCCAGTGTGATGCATCTTCCGGGGACGTGAAGAACCGAGTAGATTCCCCGTCCACCACACGCAGGCGGGCAGGGAACAACATACTGTACTTGATTCCACGGGCGCGGAGTTGGACCTTCACTTGGTCAAAGGTTCTGCGGAGGCGTGCGTCTCGACCAAATAGTCAGGGAAAAGCATCAAACTGGCATTCTCAAACCAGAGCTCCTGAATCTTCCTCGCCTCCCTAAGCGCCAGGTCCCGGTCACGAAAGTTCAGCAGTCTGAATATTAAGGTACATGGAGGACTCCCCTGAAGGCCGCGGGCAGAATGCACCCTGTGAGCTCTCTCCACTATGAAGTGCACCGAAAATGGTGCCTGGGGCAACAGGGTGCGCAGCATGCGTTCAGTGAAGGTGGTGGGGTCCTGCCCCTCCGCTCCCTCCGGCAGCCCCACCACTCACAGATTGTTTCTGCGGCTGCGATTTTCGCTGTCTTCGGCCCTGGACTCCAGGGTCTTCACCTTCACCTGGAGAGTGCGTATAGCAGTGTCATGCTCCCTGAGAGAATCCTCTGCGTCTCCGTCCCGACGCTCGGCCTCCCGCATGCGGTCTCGGACCTTGTCCATGTCCCTCCGCAGTAGCCCCACATCTACCTGCATTTGATCTATTTTGTCGGTCAGCGCGGTTTGGAACCCTTACGCATGCCCCGTATGCACCGAAGGTGCCAGTGATCCCAGGAAAGTCCCTCATGTCAGTGCGTCCGCTAAGTCTGCCATCTTGGCCACGCCCCACCGGACATCCATATTTATTATAAAGCAGCAGTTCTTACAAGAATACTTGACTGGTTTCATCATTTCCCAAACAAATTATGGGTTCAAATTGAGAGCCACATGAGCCTGACAGACCTTCAAGCCCTACCATGGTCAGCTGTCATTCCTCCGCAGTGCGCTCCATTACCATGTGAACTCACTCAACAAACATTGAGAATCTGGCATCGCCTGAACACCTCAGGGCTCATCTCTTACCTTAAGGGCCCCATGACTCCCCTGTTTGGGACACACGATTTTCCTCCGGCCCTACAGGGACAAGTATTTGGTCCTTGGAATAAAAAGGACCATCGACGACTAGCCCAGATACTTCGCCCAGACTACTCCCTGATCACAGGCGATCCCATTGGAGCTCCCCCCCCCCATACATTGACTTGGTGGCTCCAAACGCAACAGGTAAAATCCTATATTTGAGACCTTTCATCCTTACCTGATGTTCTTGCTGACCCTACTGCCTTCGAGGTCCTACTACTCCAGACCGACCCACCAGAGCATTCGTTCTTACAACTTTACTCCCTCATACATTCTGCCACCTATCCAGACTTGCCCCCCTACACACGGGCCTGGGAATCAGATCTCGGCCACCCAATTTCTCCTATTGACTGGCAAAAATGTTTCATTTTGACTCACAAACTGTCCCTAGCCTCGAAGAGCCAGGAAAAAGGGTTCAAGCTGTTGACCCGATGGTATCGCTGCCCCTCAACTTTACATCTCATCGACTCAAAACTTTCCGATACTTGCTGGCGGTGCTCCTCTTCTAAAGGGACCATCCTACATATTTGGTGGGAGTGCCCCCCGATACGTAAATTCTGGCAGGCAGTTTTCGACTTGTACTGCAAACTTATGGCAACCTCGATCACCCCCTCCCCAGAGATAGCATTACTATCTATACTCCCTGTCCCGTTAAAATCGGTCAAAAAAGATGTGCTGCGCCACTTTTTGGCAGCAGCCAGAACAGTGATACTCAGACATTGGAGATTGACGAGCATGCCTTCCCTGGGGGACTGGGCATTGCTGACATTGAAGTGGACAAGATTAATGGAATGGAACGGCTGTTGGCACAGGAAGTGGATAGAGTAGAGCAGTTCTCCAATGTCTGGACCTCCTGGTCTATGTTCAGACATTCCACGGGATTTATCCCATGGACAGAGGGAGATTCCGCTATTACACCGACATAGCCTACGTGGAATGCTTTTCTACTTTTCTATACTTTCTCAAACCTTTTAATCTCCACTTTATATCCTCCATTACTATATATATTTTTCCGGAGCCTCTCCTTTTTTTACCCCTTCCATCTCTGTATTTGATAGATACGCCTATGTTGCACTTTCTCTCTGTGAAATACAACATTAATAATGTGAGCGTACATGGAATGTAAGGAAGTGGTCACCACTCATAGTGTAAAAAGTGGTGTTCACCATGTTCAGTCTCGGTATCTGGATTGATAATGGACCACTATGGCTCACGGCCACGTTGATTATAATCAATGATGACTTTTGTTATTCATGTTCCGCTCATCGGAATTTCCATATATCTGAACTGTTCTAATGCACTCTATGTTGAATTGACGTGTACCTTAAATATGTTAACTCTCAATAAAATCTGATTGAACTAAAAATCGACTGAGCCAGATAGAAACATGTCAGCTTAATGGTGACTGCATCCTATCAGATGCATTCACTGTTTGGACAATCAGGCTGCCGCAGGCACTGCAGCTACCTAAATACCATAGCCACCTGAGGAGAGACCCCCCCCCATCCATGCTGTTTAGCTTGCATGGGAGAATTTTCTCTTGTGCAGCCTGCTGGCTGAACGAGAGAAATCCAGCTACATTTGGCTAGCTTTAAACAGTGCAGATATACAGTATAGCAATGCGGCTGCAGGCACAGGAATATCCAGATATCCTCACATACCAGGAAGTACACTGCTATTTTTCAGGAGAAATTCAAGACAAATTGAGACCAAATTCCACTATTTAAGTTCAGGTCCACTGTAACCAGGTTTAGTGTACGTATGTCCAAAGAGCACACACCCACAAAGGCAAACATGAGCACAGGGTGCACACAGGTATGTAAACTGCGATTGCATCACAAATGTGAGGTATTGCCTCGAATGTCGGAGTGAGAGCAATAATTCTAGAGCCATATCTCACAGTTGACTCTAAACTGATGCTGTAAAGGCTTTTAAAGCTTCTTCTATGGAGGTTTTAGGTATTTTTTGCAATTTCACGGCACACGCAATTCATGTTTGCTATCTATTTACTCAACATAACTCCATATTTTATATTTTACCAAAAACTAGGTAGATTGTTAATTTTTGCCCAAAAATGTATTTTTTCCTGAAAATATGTGTTTGATAAACAGCTGTACAACATAAAAATTTTATAGCCAAAAATACAGATTTCTAGATGAGTGCAAACAATTTTAAAAAAAACGCTCTAATGCCAAAATGGTTAACCACTTCAATACCAGGCACTTTCCCCCCTTCCTGGCCAGGACAATTTTCAGCTTTTCTGTCACAGTTTGAATGACAATTGCGCTGTCATGGAACACTAAATTTTTATAATTTTCTTCCCAGAAATAGAGCTTTCTTTTGGTGGTATTGATCACCACTGGAGTTTTTATTTTTTGCTAAACAAACTAAAAAAAAGTTTTTCTTTGTTTTGGTTATGAAATTTTGTTTTCTTTTTCACTGACGGGCACTGATGAGGCTGCACTGACGGGCACTGATGAGTTGGCACTGATAAGGTGGCACTAATATGTAGAATTGATGGGCACTGATAGGTGGCACTGATATGCAGCACTGATGGGCACTGACAGGCAGCACTGATTGGCACTGACAGGCAGCACTGATGGGCACTAATAAATGGCACTGATGGGCACTAAAAGATGGCACTGATAAGCAGCACTGATGATGAGGTACTGACAGTCATTACTGATGGGCACTGACAGGCATTACTGATGGGCACTGATTGGCACTTTGATGGACACTGACTGACACTTTGGTGGCCACTGACTGGCAGCTGATGGGTAGTGATTGGCAGATGTGATGGGCACTTCTGATGGGGGCTGAGCTGATAATCAATGCACTGATTATCAGCGCAGACCCCCCCCCCCCCCCTGACAGGAAAGCCACTGATCGGCTCTCCCTGTCAGTGCGAACTGAGGAATGCAGTTTACCGGCACTTCCTGGTTACATGCTGTGATTGGTCACCACTGATTATGTGGTAAAGAGCCTCAGACGGAGAATGACACACCACACCACCGATCGCAGCTTATCCTGCTGGAGGTTATATGATGTCCAGTCAGGATAACACAACCGCCGCATGGCTATCATTCTGCTATAGGCCGGGCAGGAAGTGGTTAAAGAAGGAATAAAGTTCAAAATGCACTCATGCTGCAGTACAGAGAACTTTTCCATCTTTAAAAGAACCCTGTCCCCCATTATACATGGGGCCCTCTTTCTACTACTACTACTGCTGTTTCACTTGGCAGACTAGCATCTGCGAGGCCTATCTGATAGAAGAGCAAAAGGAATACTGAAATTGCACCTGCCATTTAAAGCGACATTAAAACTTCATTTTTTAAACTTAAAATAACAAACATGGTATGCTTACCTACTCTGTGCAATGGTTTTGCACAGAACAGCCCCAATCCTCTTTTTTCTGGGGTCCCTACCAGTTCTTCAGGCTCCTCCTCTTTGACAAGAGCCAAAGCAACTTTCCATGGGGGCAACCGTGCATACTCACTCCTGAGTCTCCCTGTCTGCGAGCCCCCTGCTCACTCAATACAGTATTTGATTAATGGCAGCAGGAGGCCAATGGCTCCCACTGTCATCATTCTTCCCAGGGAGGAGGGAAGAGCCGCTGCTCTTGTGCACATTGCTGGATCAGATCAAGCTCAGGTAAGTATAACGGGGGGGGGGGGGGGGT